>SEYY01000037.1:38590-60937 GCA_009176605.1 Armadillidium nasatum | reverse complement strand
CAAATATTGTTTAAAGTTTGTAATTAATTATAATCAGCTATAGTTTGTAATAATCAGATGTTTATAATTTTGTCAAAAATTTGGATATGATGTTGAATATTGATTTTACACAACTAATACCATTTAATATTACCTAAAAAATATAAAAAGAAGTTAAAAACCATAACCCAAAACAAAAATTTTACTCATCTCCAAAAACTCCCATTTATTTTGTGGGTGAAGTTTTGTTTTTGTTTTGTAAGATCATCATCGTTTTGACCAGCGTCTCTTCTCATCGTGACCTCACCTCTGGAAAATTAACAGGAATTAGTATATGTGATCATATACTTACACCCCCTTACCAAAGTTGGTCTCGGTGACAGAGACTGACCAACTTTCCTTAAAGACAAGGAAGGCAAGTAGGAGTGTCCCAGAGGAGGTGGTGTCACGAGGAATGGTAAAAGAGACTGGAAGAACGGAAAAGAAAGTTCCCAAAAACCAAAATCCCACCCTTAACCTATAAAACAAGTGAAAGACAGACAGAAACCTATTCTAGGGGATCTATTTCAGAAACTTGCTTAATAACCCGATTAAGCTCCTGCAGAGCAACCTCTTTCGAGATACCCTTATCTTTCACAAACTTCCAAATCTGGGATATATGAAACGTAGCGAAAGTAGTAAGTTCTGGAATTGTAGATGACATTGTTGGGGATGGAATATGACTTGTTGAATTATTAGAAGTCCCCTTTTTCTGAGCAAGCCGACGTAACATCTTTTGTCTCTGATTATAGCGAGTTTGTAGTGGCTTAACTTTTGGTTTAGCGTTGCTCGATGTTGCTGTTGATGTCGGTGGAAGAGTTTTTGCTAGACAACTCTTCTTCGATTTGGAAGTTTTTACTGGACAAGTCATTGAAAAATCCTTCTTAGTTAAATTAGAGACGTCAGGTAGTTGTTCTGATTTGGAAGAATTTGAAGGTGGTTCGTCCAAGTCCTTGGAACCCACGAACGACCGAGAGTAGAAAACTCTGGTCTCCAATTTACCTTTGGTTCGCCTCTTCTTAGTAGAGGGTACCGCCCTTGGTTGACTGGGACGATATTCAATCCGTTTTTGGATACCTGAAGGTCCAGGGATTGACTCTACCTCTTCAACAATCACTGAGGTTGTGTAGTGGTTGTTGGTGTTGTAGTGGTTGTAACTGGTCTAGGTTCTTGAGTCCGTCGGTTAAAGTTGGTTAGACTCAAGATGGCGAACATTTGGTCAAAGGCGGTTTCTGTGTAATGTAGACCATCATAACACATATCCAAAGCATCCAATCTATCCGATCTTCCCAGCCAGAATTGATGATGAGGGTTGGTCTGGTTCTTGTCATTATAATAGTTGTCAAATACCGATTTCATCGTGAAGATCTTTTTATTAAACCAAGTAAATTGGTTATTTTGTATTTCGACCGTTTTACCAAACATCTCACGAGCCTTTAAGGTTAAAAAGGCTCTCTTGAGGTGAGGATGTTGTTCGAGTGATTGTATTAGGTCACTACGGCCTTGACGATTGAGGAAGGCCTTGTTGAAGGTAGCAATGTCTTTCATGGTAGGGATGACTAAATATACCATCACATTGGGGTTGAATTTTGTAGCTATTCTGTTGATGGTATCCATTTGGACAGGAACAAGGGACATATTGGATACTGGATCCCAAGTGATGACCTGGATTGACTTGTCCTCTGAGGTTAAGGAAACCTTTTTCCAAATGGAACAAGTTAAACCAAAAATATATAATATTTGGTCAACTGGCCCATTTGTTTTAAGGAAGTGTGTGAGATGCTGCCCTAGTGACATCAATTTCGCGCCAGAATGGCAGGAAATAAAGAGTTGGATGTCATATTCTCGCTGCAAACGATCCTTCATATTCGTCAGCACACCAACTTCAGACGTGCCCAGCATCAACACTCTCCTTGATTCCTTCATTTTCAAACTAGAAAAAGACAAAAATAAAACATTTGTAGATATTTACAAAAATTATATAAACAATTTATATTTATATACCAATTTATATGATTTTCATTTTTAAATTTTATAAACTTTAATTCTTAAATTTTTAAATTTTAAATATCAAATAGCAAATTTTACTTATCAAATATTAAATTTTAAATGTCAAATATCAAAAAAAAATTTAATTTCAAGTTTTAAATTCTTTTTACTATTCAATAGAAAAACTGGTAGGTAACTAATACATTACTAAGCTAATCTATCCTGCTAAATTCGCTATTATTACTTTATAGCATGCATTTTACTTTGTCTTTTACTTTTTACTATGTTCATGCATGTTGTAATTGTATTTGGTATGTCTGTTTTCTTTGTGTTTGTATCATTTTATTTTTCATTTTTTATTTTTATCACATTTTACATTTACATTACAACACACGTGGGACACTATTTTTATCACATTTTATATTTACATTACAACACACGCGCGGCACTATTTTTATCACACGCACGGCACTGTCGAATTTATCTTTTAATTCATATTACACGCACGGCACTGTTGAATTATCTTTTAATTCATATTACACGCACGGTACCGTTGAATTATCTTTTAATTCATATTTTTACTTTTACTTAACTTTTGTAACTTCGTTGACGGTATTCCATTGGGTGATCCATGATGTGACTATGGTGTGTGGCTTCTCCCTGCGATCGAAGTCGTCGTGGTGAAGGCTCCGGTTCTCGCGAATCCATCCCCGTCAAGCAGGTGATGTTCATCTGTTGCTCTTCATCCCTTGACGATGATTCATCAGGTAGTTGCATTTCCATATAGTGTTCCTCAATGAAAAACATCTCCGGATCAAATCCTTCAAATGATTCATTCGATTTATCGCTGAACTCATCACTGAAATTCAGCTGATAATATTTATCAGGTTCTTCCATTATGGTGGAAAGAGCCTTAGGTACAAATCCTTCGAATGAATCCTGTTCTATCGAATAATCTAATGGAGAAAAACCTTCAAATGATTCGTTCATTGTTGTGTTGAACAGGTTAAACAGATCCTCTTCTTCCGGAGGTATCGTTAGATCTGTTTGGGAAAATCTTGTAGTGTTAATGTCTGCAGCAATTAGATACATCGGCTGATCTGTTTGATCCGGGGTTTGCCCTAAAATCTGCAGTTGTTTCCATTGTTGTATCAAAAGCTTCTTGTAAAACTCTGAATGAGTCAGACAAGAAAGTTGAATAATCGGCATCGATCAATTTATCTATCTTTTCCTGAGCTTCCATCTGCCGCTTCCTCAACTCCTCCAACAAGTGATGATCCTCTTCAGCAAGCTGAAATGAAAAACCATCGTCGTCCTCATCACTGTCGTCCTCCGGTAAGACCGTTGGAGTCAGCTCCGTGTCCGGCAATGACTCTTCATCAGATATCTCCCCCTGTTCTTCGTTGATTTCCGCATGATTTTGTTGATAATCTTCATCCTGTTGTATAAGTTGATTCTGTAGATGTATAAGTTGATTCCTCCAATACTTCGTTAAAAAGCACTGAAGTAAACTCAGTTCCTTGATCAGAAAGAAGTTTCTGCGGAACACGCGGCAAAAACGGAATTAATTTAAATTTCAACATTGTGCTGACGGTTTTCGCAGATTTATCTTTCATAGGAATAACGAAAAGATACCTAGAAAAGTAATCGATTGCTACAAGAGCATAAGAATGGTTTCGAAAAGTTCGCGGCAATTGTAATAAATCAACCGCTAACAATTCGAATGGATAAGACGTTGTTATTTTCATAACAGGCGGAATAATCACAGTAGGATTATTTTTGTTAAGTTGACATGTCATACAAGACTTACAAATGTCACGAGCAACATTAGCAAGTTTTGGATGCCATAGGTCCTCTCTCACCAATGCAATAAGTTTCGGTGTTCCTAAATGTCCATTTAATAAATGTAAATCCAGAAGTAACCGAATTAGAAGAGGCATGGATATTACCATTCGCGGATTATTATCATTTTGGATGAAGATTAAATCTCCAAACAAGAAAAGATGTCGTTGATATGGACGAAAGATTTCTAATCCATGTTCACGAAAAGTTGTGCTTTCGTATGGATCCAATGCTTTTCTCAATTTGCGAAGAACATTGTCCTTAAATTGTTCTTCAAGTATTACCTCTTCATCAGCACTAAATAATTCATCAAGCTCGTCGATGGTTAATTGACAAATGTTGACGATATTTATTCTGACGCTTTTCTTTTTGCATGGTTCAAGATAGTTAAAATGTATACCAGATACATTTTGTAAGTTACAGACATCACCAGGAGTTCCATAATGTTAATGGATTGTTGTCGTTGTAGAAAACTCGTACAAGGCAATTAGATATATTAGCAAAGGCTAATATTGCTTCTGGAATTGGAAGTTGGCCAGGTAATTTCAGCAATTTTCAGCTTCTTTGTTATATTCCTGCCTTTAAGTTGATACTTAGTGGGGTGTTTGATGAGTTCCTCCGCTACTGTTTCTCTAATATCCATATGGTTATCAGGTGTCCCCTCCAACCACATAGAAAACGATTGAAATAATGAGTTTCCTCCTCCTGGCATTAAATGTACGGTATACCCCTCAGGAATGAAACCTGAAGGTTGAACTTCCTTAATGGGGACAATTTCCAGTTGATCATTGTGATCTTCTGGAAGTACCTCCACTGGAGATCTGGACAACGCATCGGCTACTACGTTATCTTTACCTTTTATGTAGCGGATGTCATAAGTCATAATCAGTCAAGTCACGCAGTGTACGCGCGATACGTCCGTCAACTGCCGCCATGTTATTAAGATATACCAGAGGCTCATGGTCAGTGAAAATAATGAATTTCTTCGAACACAAGAATGGTCGTAAAGTTTTAACTGCCCATCTCAATGCTGCAAGCTCCTTTTCCGTTGTAGAATAGTTCAGTTGAGACTTGGAAAAGGTTTTTGAGATGTAAGATATGGGTCGATTTACGCCATCAATAGTTTGTGATAAGACTCCTCCTGCTCCAATTGACGAAGCATCAACGTGTAGTTCTAATGGTGGAGCTGTTGGGCTATAGTCTGGAAAGGCTAACGTCGGTGGCTCCACCAACGCTGATTTTAACTTATCGAATGCCTCCTGACATTCTGGAGTCCAGTTGACAGTTTTACCCCCGACTTGAGCCGAAAGTGGCTTACAAATTATTGAGCAATCGGGAATGTCTTCGATAGAAATTCACCATACCCAAGAAAGACCGTAATTGTTTTATTGTTGTAGGTTGTGGAAAGTTAAGTACTCCACTCAAATTTTTATCTATCGGTTGTATCCCTTCTGGATCAATTAAGTGTCCTAAAAATTGAACACCTTCACGACATAATTTAGTCTTTCCTGGCTTCAACTTAAAACCATTTGCTTGTAACGCGCCCAACACTTTCGCAATTGAGCTCAAATGTTGGTCAAAGGTCTCTGATCGGATTATCAAATCATCGAGATATACCATTACTTCCTGACCAAGGTATTCCTGCTAAGGCGAGCATCATACCTCTTTGGAAGGTTGCTGGTCCTCCTTTTACCCCGAAAGGCATCCGAAGGAACTCGTAGTGAGCTAACGGCGTTGAGAATGCCGTTTTCTCTATTGACTCTTCGGCCATCTCGATTTGATAATACCCCCTTACCAAATCTATTGTCGTGAATAATTTGGCTCCACTCATATTGTATATGGAGTCAATCAAGTTTGGCAAGGGAAAGGCATCCGCTTTTGTGTGCTTTTTGAGGGCACGGTAGTCAATACAAAGCCGTAGTTTACCGTCAGGCTTACGTACTGGTACTACTGGAGCAGAATATGGAGAGTAACTGGGTCTGATGATATTCCCTCTCTCCAACTCTTCACATTGTTCGTGGATTTCTTGAGCTAATGGTCCTTGAAACCTTCGAACTGGTACATGAATTGGGATGTTGGTGTCCAATTCAATTTCATGTTGGATGTTAGTTGCTAATCCAACGTATTCGTCATCCATACTTAAAACGGTAGGATAGTGTAGAAGAAGGTTGATGAGTTGTTCTTTCTGCTCTTGATTAACGTTAACTTCGTTAATCTTGAACTCTTCTACAATCTTATCGCGAGTCCAATAAGCGATGCTTGATTCATGTTGTGTCGAATCAAGTTGATGCCTATTTATAGAAACCTCTACGTTATTTTCTGGTATTTCTGTTGCGATTCCCAACACTTGTCCTCTTGGTAAAAACCTTGAGGTGTCCTTCTTATTGCAGATAGCAATTCGAAAGGGTTCTTCGCTACTAACCAATCCGGTTACGATTTCCACTTCTACTTTTTCTGGTGGTTCCACTAACATTGTCGAAGTAGGAAAGTTGGTTCCTCGACATGCCATTTCGGCATCTACGATCTTAAAGTGGTTATCGGGAATTTCCACATTCCATGCGGTGATGACCTCCCGATAAGTTGATTTCGTTGGGTCTGTTGCTATTACCACGAAGTCATTTCCGGTTCTCTGGAAAAGTTGATAAGTTGACATATCGGGTAATAAGTTGTTTGCTCGTAGAAGCGTAACTCCAATGACCATGGAGTTATCCATAGCGGAATCTGGAAGTATGTAAAATTCTTCCAATGTTGAAATATATCCCGTTTCGAATCTTAATCTTAAGATTACGAACTCGTGTATAGGAATTCGCGCATTTCCAACGCCTGTGACCCTTGCGACTACCGATGGATATCGTTGTATACCATTCATTAATGAAACAGCTCTTTCTTTTATTAAGTTAATCTCTGCTCCATTATCTATTAAGGAATGGAAACAAGTTCCTGGATAGTCTACTACTTCTACTGCGACCATTAAAGGTTGGGTCTCGCATTTACTAAATTGTAGAAGTAGGGTTTCACTCTTATTTTCCTTTAAACCATTGGAAGTTAACTCCGTTATTAATGGGGAACTCCTACTAGGAGTAGTTAACCCCTCAACCGTGACTGGCCCCTCAGTCACGGGGTCAATTAGTTTAAAGGTTGCTCTTGTTGATTTCGCGCCGGCAATCCCCCAGTGGCGTGTTCATCCTCCGTCGATGATCTTCTGGAAGTTCTAGAAGTTCTTCTATTGGGCGGAGAATTACTTTCTCGTCGCGGTTTTCGGTTCTGCCATTCCGGACAATGTTTGCCCACATGACCGTATTGGTTACATACGGGACAATTTTCCGGAAGACGTCGTGGTTGTTGTTGTTGTCGTGGTTGATATTGTGAACACTTGAAGGACAAGTGCCCACTCTTCTTACAGATGGAACACTTGTTGTTGAGAATATAACAAGTGTCCGTTGAGTGCGTGGTTTTATCGCAAAAACTACACCACTGGTTAGGTTGTCGTTGCGAAGTTTTACGCGCACGATTATTCTGTCTACGTTCTTCCGACCGTCCCGACGAGCTCGAACTATCGCTATTATTACGCGGTTTGTCACGAACGAACTTGGGAGTGCGGTTTCCCGTAGTTTTCTTTTGACGTTTTCCTTTCCTTTCTGAGGACTTTTTCTCAACCGGTTTTTGTGGAGGTGGTTGGACATTGGAAGGGTTGTTCTTACAACGCTTTACAACATCCACCTATGAGTTTTGTTGGGGTCTCGTTTCAGCCACAACCCTAGAGATATCTATTACTTCAGGCACGGGTACTTGGGCATGTCCCTTTAAGTCCTGAAGGTGTCTATCAGCTAGGTTTACTAACTGATCAAAAGAAACTTTGGTTCCCGACAACCACTCGTGATTTCGGAGATATGTGGTGATCTCCTTGTTAATGGCAAGTGGCAAGGCTGCAAGAAACACTTGACGCAGTGTCTCATGTTTCTTTACAAGCTTCTGCTGAAGTGGTGGGGTACGCTTTCCTTGCGAGGTCCAACAAACGGATAGCAAAGATCCTGACAGTTTCGTTCTTACGCATTTTAGCAGTCATGTAATCATGTACTGCTCGTTCCTGTCTTACCCTGTCTTCGTTATTAAACAGATCAAGCAAGTTCTGTTTAATTTCTTCATAAGACTTGTCCGCCTTATGGAGTTGATGGTAGAGGGCGAGGTATGAGGACTGTAAATACGAGCCCAAGAGCCTTAACCAGTCCTGTTTTTGGGTTGGGTACAGGACAGAGCAATATTCCTCGAATTCACGAAAGAATACTTTCAGGTCTTGTTCTGAGTCAGGGTTAAATTTTGCTGGTGGCACAGCCTTGTTGGACTTAGGCATATTAAACATTTGTGCCATCATGTATATCGCCTGGGAAACCATAGCGCTGTGAGCTTGCTGAGCAGCTAAACTCTCTTGTACGAATTCCCGGAATTGCCCATCCGTCATGGTACTGGTTGAGATACGGGGTGCACTTGTGGGGTTCATTATCGGTTGTCTTGGAGGTATAAAATTAAGTAGCGACGGTGGTTGGTTTATTCCTCCGTCTACCTCGCGGGGTACTGCTACGGACGGCTTCCTTTCTTTTGGACGAACCGACCGTTCCGGTGATGTTGGTGCAGCAGAAGTTATCGTAGTTGTTGTTGGTACGACTGGATCGAAGCGAGCCGATAATAACTCCAGTATCGTTTGATTCTGCTTGCTTAATCGTTGATCAACTTCTTGAGTATACCTCATGACTTCCACAAGCATTTCTTTCACATTTTGATCCCCGGGTTGAGTTTCGGGTAAGTTTTCACCCCTCTGGTCTTCAGAATGTTCTGGCGTGGAAGCAGCATTAGTGTTAAATGGTAACTGGGTATCAAGTTCAATCAGCTGGTCCACGGTTAATTTGTTATCGTCCATTACTGTATTTTCTGCCATCTTTGTTGCACTCGGTATAGTTGTTAAAGCTCTTTTCTTAATCCTGGCAATATATATATATATATATATATATATATATATATATATATATATATATATATATATATATATATATATATATATATATATATATATATATATATATATATATATATATATATATTATTAATATTATTATTATTCTCATATGTTGATTGTTTTATTTTTATTTTTGAGTTGATTGCTTATGTTTCTTATGAATTAATTTCCCTACTACAGATATATTGAAATATAAACTGGTTAAAAGCTTATACCTACAATTATTGAAAATTGATATACTGGACAGCTTATTACGCTGTTAAGGATAAGTCATATACATGTATTGTATTTAATATTTATCTTTTCTAATTAATAAGAGCATAGCTACATTGAGTGAAGCACTGTGATAAATATTTATATTTTGACAGGTGCTATTCCAGTTGTGAACTCAGTTTTTATTCAAGTTGGAAAAATATTGTGTATCCTATTTGGCCAACTATTAATGTTGAGAGTTGGTTGAGTATATAACATTTGTCATTATTTTTACTGACTGGCTGTAATCCCAATTTAACACTGCAGACCATGCTGATTTAAAATATTCTTGTCCACAGTTATTGGATGTAAATAATCCATGAAATTCTTGGGTCTTACTTTACCAGGTTATTCTGTACAAGAGCCAAAACATTTAATTGTTAAGTAACCTTTAATGACGAATTTCAAATTAATATAATTTACGATATGTAATTTACTTTGCCATTTATTCTAAAGGTTGACATATTTTCATATATTCTACGCTTATTTAAAAACATTTAAAGATAATTATATATTTTTGTAGTGTTTTGATCAGTTTTATTTAGTAATGTAGTCTCTTCATGGCGCAATTTGGAGTATAATAAAATTTCGAACCTGAGGGTTTTTTAGTTGTCTTTTGCAAAACAAGAAGGTGAGTGGGTGCTAGTTTTGTAACCTTGTTATACTTTCTTTACCAGACTACATATAGTCATTGGTTTTTCCATTCAGCTAGGCGCAAGTGTTGTCTAACATCTTACCTTAACAGAAGTGGTGACCTTGCCATGATATTCTGATTGTAGCGTGGAGATTGGCACAACTCTAATATATGTGTCAATATATTGCCAGGTTGCAGGTTGCATCAATATATATATATATATATATATATATATATATATATATATATATATATATATATATATATATATATATATATATATATATATATATATATATATATATATATATATAAACAATATTTTACTCTATTCCAATAAAATATATAATATATTCTTTCTGTGTGAATATTGTTGGGAGTGATAGTAAACCTGAGGACATACCCTTGACTGGATTATTCAACCAGTTTATGGAATCTGAAGAAATGGAAAGTCCAATTTGCTTTGGAGGGAAGAGTGGCTGAGATGAGAAAAATAAAGGAAACTTGGAAGATGCCAAGAGGCAGTTGGGTGAAGAGAGAGCAGAGAGGTGAAGAGTACCACAAGCATTAGAGCTGAACATGTGGACCCATCAGTAGAATGCATATGGTTTCCTTTTGACAAATGAATTACATTTTCTCTCGCAAATGATCAATACCAGTATTTTGTCCCTTACTCACATTGGTAACATCGTTTTCCTATCCTCCTGTGCCTTCTCAGGCTGTTCTTTCTAATACTGTCTCAACCTCTACCTATACAACTCATTTCTTCGTGAATGCATAAGGAAATCCATAGTGAATGCATAGTGTGTTTTGTATATTGAATCTATGTTTGTATGCTTGTAGGTTAGGGTGGTGGCCTGACCTTAATCTGGATAGGGTAATGTGGGTTTTGCGTGGTAATGTGTTTTGTGGATTTGCTATGTTGGGGGGTTGTTCATTGAGATGAAGATTTGGTTGGCGGGTGATGTGATAATTTTGTGTTATGATGGTGTGTATGTGTTTGATTAGTGGTGTGTTGTTTGCAGTAGGTGGAATAGTTCTGAATATGTTACTGTAGTATGGGGCAGGGGATGATGAAGGTAATTTTAGATGGTGTCTTGTGTGGTCTTGTAGGGTATAGTGACAGGGGTGTGATATGTCTAGGGTGTTTGTGTATAATTGGGTTCCTATCATGTCAAGGTGAATACTGATCGGGAGTGGTGATGGGGGAAGGAGTGGATGAGGGGCTATATTTGGAATCCGCCGCTCTTGGATTCTCCGAGGCAGATTTATGTTTTGCCATTTTGATTAATTTAATAGGTAACGTAAGTGTATGCCTTTGTAAATTTGTAGAACACATGTGAAGAAGGGGAAAAGTTGGAGCATAGGCACTCCAGTGTGAGTCAAGGGTACACTAGAGACCCTCTGAGAAGATGAAACGCGAAAAGGAACGAACCAAAGGGCAACGGAGTGAAACGGAATGGTCTAGCCCCTCCTATCACCCCGTGTGTTAAGCCCAGTGGGGGGTACTTTCATCGCTTCGGACTGCGCTACGCCCTCCCCCTAATTCAATATATATATATATATATATATATATATATATATATATATATATATATATATATATATATATATATATATATATATATATATATATATATATATATATATATATATATATATATATATATATATATATATATATATTATATATTATTTTTTATTTATCTTTATTAATTAATTAAGAATAATTATGTATTTATATATTTCTTTTATTCTTGTGTTTAATATTGGCAAGGTTAAATTTTAAAAATATTAAGAAAAGATAAATAAATTTTTTTTGACTATTTTCATCATCATTATCATTATTTATTTTTATTTTTACTTTTAACAGCATGCCCCAGGTGTTCCCAAAGTTCTAATAGGAAATCGATTGCATTTTGCTTATAAACGACAGGTGAGTCAATGTCAAGCAGAAAGCTATGCATCAAAAAATCAGATGAGCTTTTTTGAAGTGAGTCCACTTTGTAATTTCAACATTACTGAGAGCTTTACTGAACTTTCAAGATTAGCAATTAAAAGGAATGGAATGGAGCGTCTTTGGAGAGCAAATAAAGGTACATATTTTTTCTAAGTAAAGTACTGTATATTTGATAACATTTTCGAAATTTTTTATTGTCAATTACACACACTTTTTGTTAATTCTACTTTTGAGAGGTATAAATATTTCTCATTAAATTGGAGTTCAACAAGTTAATGTATATATATATATATCAGTTAATGAGATTATTTACAATACAATATTGTCAATTCAGCACTGAGATTATGAGATTACTAAACGTAATATAACTAAAATCACTGAATAAATTAGAATGAATGTTTTTAATGTATACATAATGACCTTTTAATCGTATTTAATGTCTAATACAAGCTCAGTGATAAAATGAAGTTTTAAACTTAGTTGTTTTACACTTTGTGATGGATCAAAAGTTTTTGGGTGGTTTTGGTTCTGTACTTTAAACCATCTGTAATGTTTAACTGACCTTCTATAGCAGAAATATTTATGTAAAATTTTAATATATAAAAACTATAAGCATTTACATTTTCATTCTCAATGGAATAGCCCTTCCTTGTTTTCCTTATGTGGATTGACTCACGTGCTTGAGGGCGCCGGTTCGATCCCACTTCGGGATCCTAGGTATATACTACCTAGAAAAGTTCCTCTCCTCGTAGGGCAATGCGTGAGATGTGAATTTTAAAAAAAAAAAAAAAAAAAAAAAAATATGATCATTTAATATTAACCTGTTCACCCTGACATGGCAAGAGCAATGCATATTGTGCACAACAGCATTTCAATGGCAAATATATTACACGCTAACCATTTTAGTTTTCATACATTTTCACAAATTTAAATTATATATTTTTTAACAGAAATATTATACTACCTTTTCTAAAAAATAGAGATGGTCCGGATAGTGAATTTGCCATATACTGGATTTCTGGTAAATTTCAAAAGCTGGATCTGGATATCCAGATAAAATTGTTGGATATTCCTTAAAATTTATATTAATTTCTAATTTAATTTATGAAAAGAATATATATATATATATATATATATATATATATATATATATATATATATATATATATATATATATATATATATATATATATATATATATATATATATATATATATATATATATATATATATATATATATATATATATATATATATATATATATTAAAGGTTAAAGAATGTGATAGCAGTTGGATGGTTGAGAGTGGTTCCCTTTCTTCGGCACAGGCTGAATGAGCTCACGCTTCCAGCAAGAAGGGAATGTTGAAGCAAAAAGACAGAGACGAAGTAGTTTACCATATCAGGGTACAAGCTCAGAATCACAAGTTTTGAGAATCTCATGAGGGATACCATCAGGACCATATACCTTCTTAGTGTTAAGCTCTGAGAGAGCAGAAAATTGTAGGCATAAATGAGATGGAAGAAGTTGAAGAAGGAGGAATAGCTCCGGAATAGTCTAAGGCTGAATTAGAGGCAAAAGTCTGAGTGAAGAGTTCAGCTTTAGAAGAAGGAAAAACGGCGTCGGAGGATATTAGAGGAGGGAAAGAGGAAGAAGCAAAATTAGATTTACATTTTTTGCAAAATGCCAGGAAGGGCGTGAAGAAGAACCAGAATGATTATTGCATTTCAACGAAGAAAAGAGTTTTTGGTGTTGCAGAGGATAGATTTTGCACGATTCCGGGATGAAATATAAATTGAATGAGTTCTCTGGAGTTTGAAGACGACGGTAATCCCTGAAGGCATCATCCCTATGGAGAATGGTACGAGAACAAGCAGAGTTAAACCAAAGTTCGTTAGGTCTAGTAGAAGGGAAAGAATATGGAATGTACGCCTCCATACAAGGGAGTATCACTTTAGTAGTAATGCTCTCTGTAAACTCCGAGGGTCCACTCCCACAGTTTTGAGTTTCACCAATTTTTTATTTTATTTTTTTCATAAAGGTAATGTACGAAAAAGCGCTTATAAATTTGGAACATGAGAAGGTAGTCGGGGAAGGAGAAGTGGGAGCATAGACACTCCAATATGAGGTGAGGGTACACTAGAGACCCTCTGAGAAGGTGAAACGAGAAAAGGAACCAACCAAAGGGCAATGGAATGGTCTTGACCATACTGTCACTCGCCGGTTTATGCCCAATGGAGGGCACTTACATTGCTTTATACGGCGCTATATTCCCCCACATATATATTCGCGCGCGCGCGCGCGCACACACACACGCACGCACGCACGCACGCACGCACGCACGCACGCACGCACGCACGCACGCACGCACGCACGCACGCACGCACGCACGCACGCACGCACACACACGCACACACACACACACACACGACACACACACACACACACACACACACACACACACACACACACACACACACACACACACACACACACACACACACACACACACACACACACACACACACACACACACACACACACACACACACACACACACACACACACACACACACACACACACACACACACACACACACACACACACACACACACACACACACACACACACACACACACACACACACACACACACACACACACACACACACACACACACACACACACACACACACACACACACACACACACACACACACACACACACACACACACACACACACACACACACACACACACACACACACACACACACACACACACACACACACACACACACACACACACACACACACACACACACACACACACACACACACACACACACACACACACACACACACACACACACCTTGGTTACCATCTTAATATGTTACTAACGGATTAATTAAGGATTAAAATTAAAATAAAATATTTAAGAAAACAAACAAAATATGGTAAGAAGTAAATGGCGTGAAAATAAATTAAAAACAATTTTGTGCGTTTGAAAAAATAGACTTCTAGTGGAAAGCAACATATCAATGTTCTGGAAACAAAATTATCGGGAAACGACGTTTCAAAATATTAGGTAATATTAATAAAAAATTACATAATTTAATTAATTAAGTAATTAAATAAATAAACAATTAAGAATAACAAGTTGTTCAATGTTATAGAAAGAGTTAACTGTTCTAATTTGACCAAAATCGAAACTGTAATTACAGAGATATAGAATATAAGCCAAAAAATTGTAATTAACGATTAATTAGTAATTAATTAATTGAAAATTTGGAAAATCAAGAAAAACAATGTTTCGTGGTATTCAAAACTTTACAGTCAAAGAAATTAAACATTCCAAAAAATGTAAGCCAAAGTGATGGAAAAATCTTTTATCGGTATCGGTCATTTTTAACCGATACCGATACCTGAAAGCTCGATACCGATACCCAAAAATATACCGATACCGATGTAGGGGGGAGTGTTGATTGACACCTCAAGGGGTAAAATGTGTAATTGTGCAGGTGATGACAATACCCTTTTTGGCACCCGAGAGGAAATTTCGCTAAACTTAATTCTACCCCACACCACAATACACTTTTACAGAGTCACACTTACCGGATTTGGAAAACCGTATAGAGATAGTTCACCCAGTCTTCTCAAATCAACATAAAGCGTAACACTCAAAATGGACTCGCAGTGATATGGAGGGAGAGAATTACAACCACTCTTGTAACACGACCACACAAAAGTAAAGTATTCTGTAAAGTCTAAAAAAAAACTACTACCATGTATGTATGAAGCAAAGTAAGGTAATAAATTCCACTCTGAACGATAATTGATTTTAATAGTTATTAACTATTTATAATAAAAAAACTCTTGACAGATTATTAACTGGTCGATCTCAGTTACAAAAATACAAAAATATGTGTTTAACTAACTTTTATCTCTATCATTAATGGAATGTATGAAGGTCAATGTATTGAATCCCAGAAGTGTGATAGAAAGACTATGGGAAAGAAGTTGTTAGTACAGGACAGAACTAGGAAGAATCGTACAATGAAGATAAGTTTCTTATCTGAATTATTAATTGGTTCTTTCAATTTGTGCCAATCTATTTGGTCTCCTTTAGTTTATTATCGCTAAATCTTATGTTCATAAAACTTGTTAGATGAAGATACACGCAATGGAAAACTATCCACCAACAAAGTTTCTGTCTTTTAAACTCCAAACATAAAAAACCTGAAAATTTACATTATACATTAACACAATTTTAATGTACGTTTTTATTTTATGTTCAGATATATGTTTATTTAATTACTTTCATTAATATATATATCTAATTTTATTAACCTTATGAATGGAATAACAAGGATAAGTTATTCAGAAGGTTTTGTGGTCTTTTCTCCTCTGCTTCACTTTAGATTTTCAATCTATAAAAAGTAATCTGA
Source organism: Armadillidium nasatum (assembly GCA_009176605.1). Classification (NCBI taxonomy): domain Eukaryota; kingdom Metazoa; phylum Arthropoda; class Malacostraca; order Isopoda; family Armadillidiidae; genus Armadillidium; species Armadillidium nasatum. The sequence continues at coordinate 44,784 of SEYY01000037.1, read as the reverse complement.
TTATCACATTTATTTTTCACTATACACACTACACACTTTATTATTCATTTGTCAATGTCTTATCACATTATCATTATTACTATTTTAATATTACCTGAACCGATAAACTATCGAACCGAAGAACTATCTTGAAACATAGAATGTCTTTCTTCAGGACAATATCAATTCAATGTATAAAGAAGTCAAATTCGGGTTGTGTCTTAATAGGTAGAGTCAAAATCGATTTTTATAGATATTAACAATTATGAAAAATTATAAAAAGATTATTATTATTACAGCTCCTGGAATATAGAAATAACGCATAAAATCTGGTATGTTTACAATTGTTTTTATAAATGAACATGAAAAAAATAATTTATTCTATCTACTGCAGACAATGGTGAGGAGGTGGACTCTTTCGAGTTAACTACTCAACAATTGTCTTTCACTCCATTACACCGATACCGATACTTCACTCCATCCCTAATATATATATATATATATATATATATATATATATATATATATATATATATATATATATATATATATATATATATATATATATATATATATATATATATATATTTTAGAGATGGAGTGAAGTATTGGTATCGGTAAATATCGGTATATTTTTAGGTATCAGTACCGAGCTTTCAGGTATCGGTATTGGCAAAAATGACTGATACTGATTCCAGATTTTTTAAAGTAACTTAATCCCATTGGCTTCCATTTTTTTTTTTTTTTTTTTGAATGCTCAGTTTCTTTGACTAGAGTTTCGAATACTATTAAACATTGTTTTTCTTGATTTTCCAAATTTCAATTAATTAATTACTAATTAACCATTAATTAAATTTTTTTGGCTTGTATTCTACATCTCAAGAACTACAAATCCTATTTTGGTCAATTTAGGACAGTTAAATCTTTGTATAGCATAGATCAGCTTGTTATACTTAATTGTTCATTTATTTAATTGCTTAATTAAATTATGTAATTTTTTATTAATATTATGTAATATTTTACCACATTGCTTCCCGATAAATTTTTTTCCAGAACATTGATATGTTGCTTTCCACTAAAGGTGATTTTTTGAAATGCACAAAACCACTTTTCCATTAATTTTCATGCCATATCCTTCATACCATTTGGTTTGTTTTCTTAAATAGTTTATTTTTATTTTAATTCCTAATTTAATCCATTAGTAAGATATCAAGATGGTAACCGAAGTACATGATTATATATATATATATATATATATATATATATATATATATATATATATATATATATATATATATATATATATATATATATATATATATATATATATATATATATATATATATATATATATATATATATATATATATATATTGTGGTGTTCCTCAGTGTTCTGTTCTATCTCTTACTTTGTTCTTACTTTTAATCAACGACCTCCTCAGCTGTACATCTAACTGTTCATTCTTATACCGATGACTCGACTCTCCATTCTTCTGTACATTTCAAATCTGCTACCTCTTTTGCTTCTAGAGTTGCTTCTCATCTTCAACTTTCCCATTTCAATCATGCTTATATGGATGTCATTTCCCAGTGAGACCGCTGCGACATTGTGAAATTCAACTCTGAAAACTCAATTTCACATCTCTCTCAAAAACACTTACCAACTTTCCTATCTCCTTCAGCAGCTCTCTCGTATCACCTGTGAACAACATTAATATTCTTGGTCTGAACATAAACAATAAATTATCATGGAAACATCATATCACAAAGGTTGCTAAGGTGGCATCTAAAAAGCTGGTAGTTTTGTTCAGATTGCAAGAATTTTTTTCTTCTAAACAGTTACTTCAATTATATAAGGGTCTTATCTGTTCTTGTATGGAGTACTGTCCTCCAGGGTTGGCATTGATTAAATCAAATTGATTTAATCAGTTGATTAAATCAATTGATTTTTTTATGAAAAAATCATGATTTTTTTGATTTTTTAAAAAATAATAAAACTTTTTTTTTTTTTATTTGTTTTATTTTGTCATATTTTTTGATACATAATGATATAACAGATATATTAGTTCCTTCTTACTGTGTTAAAAAACTTTAAAGTAGTTTATATATTAGAAATATAACTTCCTTAATATTTGGTTCAAGATTTCATATAGGGTAATACAAGAATCTGATCTTCATTAATATAATTTATCCAATATAGAACTGTTAGAGTTTAGAATTCCTAATATATATTCAATCAAATCTTCAACAAAATTTAATTGAGCTTTAATCTAATGCAATTTGAGGTTATAGACAAAAGAGAAAACAGAAAAGACAATTCCTTTTAATTTTCAACCATTTAAATTTTTATACAACATTATAAGAAAACAATATTCCTCTATATAAATTATAAAAGAGAGAAAATTTAAGCACTTTTGATGCATAATCATTAATCCATAAATTAAATACATAACTTGCAAAATATATATATATATATATATATATATATATATATATATATATATATATATATATATATATATATATATATATATATATATATATATATATATATATTTTGCAGGTTATGTATTTAATTTATGGATTAATGATTATGCATCAAAAGTGCTTAAATTTTCTTTCTTTTATAATTTATATAGAAGAATATTGTTTTCTTATAATGTTGGATAAAAATTTAAATGGTTGAAAATTAAAAGGAATTGTCTTTTCTGTTTTCTCTTTTGTCTATAACCTCAAAATGCATTAGATTAAAGCTCAATAAAATTTTGTTGAAGATTTGATTGAATATATATTAGGAATTCTAAACTCTAACAGTTCTATATTGGATAAATTATATTAATGAAGATCAGATTCTTGTATTACCCATATATGAAATCTTGAACCAAATATTAAGGAAGAACTAATATATCTATCTGTTATATCATTATGTATCAAAAAATATGACAAAAAAAAAACAAATTAAAAAAAAGTATTATTTTTTAAAAAAATCAAAAAAATCAAAAAAATCACCAACCCTGCTGTCCTCACATTTCTCACATTTGGGATGGTTCCAGTTCCACCCATCTTTTGGATAAGGTTGAGTCTAAAGCTAAAAGATTAATCAACTGTTCCCTAATTTCAAACTCCCTTGGTCCTCTTTCTCTGTGAGGTGACATTGCGCAGTTTCTTTTCTATAGGCACTACCATGGCTGGTGCTTGAGGGAGTAGACCTCTCGCTTTCTACCACCATCATTGCATCACCCTTGCAGCAAAAGGGGCGCCTTTCTTGTACATGAACTTTGTATGATCATTGCAAACTTAGGCTTGCATGTTGGGTACATCCTCCTTTCCAGCCACCTCTGTTCTGTGGAACTCTCAATCTTCTGTTTTTCTTGCTGTATTTAAAAAGCATCTATCTAAATTCTCTGTCTGCACTTACCAGAGGAATCTATGTTTGGATTGGGAGTGGATGTTTTTTATTTTATTTTTTAAATCCTTTATTTATGCCCCTCTTTGAAAAGAGCTCTTCCTGTGAGTGTTGGTAATATATATATATATATATATATATATATATATATATATATATATATATATATATATATATATATATATATATATATATATATATATATATATATATATATGTATGCATGTACATTTCTGATACAACTAGTACTACCTATATAGTTTAGATTTCTAGTTTAGTTTAGATTTAGACTACCTATATAGTTTAGATTTCATGGTGGATGGTTGTGTCTAGTGTGTTCTCCGTGTTGTGTTTGTGTTTTTTTTTTTTATCTTAAGCGTTTTAATTTGTGTTTTAGTGCATTTTAGTGTATCCATTGTTTTTTTTTTTTTTTTTTTTTTTTTTTTTTTGTTGTTGTTGTTTTTTTTTTTGTTTTGGAAATTTTTTTTTGCGTTTTAAAATTTAGTATCTATAGTGGTTTAATTTTCAACGGTATCAACTAGTGATTGAAAAATTTTAAGATAAGTTTTTAGTGAAAGTTTTGTTTTAAACAGAAATAGTTTTTAAGTTATATATATAGTTCCATAATTGATTTTAACGTTTTAATATTTGTTTTTAACATAAGTATTATTTCGGTTTTTATTTTGTTTTGTTTGTCTCTTCGTTTGTCTGACTGTTTGCTCGTGTGATTTTTTTTTGTTTGTGTTTTTTTTTTTTTTTTTTTTTTTTTTATTTTTTTTTAACATAAGCAATTTCAGTTTTTATTTTGTTTTGTTTGCCTCTTCGTTAGTCTGTCTATTTGCTCGTGTGATTGTTTGTGTTTGTCAGTTTGCTAGATTGGCTGTTTGTTTGTCTGTTTTGAACGCAAGTGTTTGTGAAGAATGGCTGGTGTGCGCAGACGTGGGTTCTCTGTACACTTCACCAACATCCGTGGCTTATACTCTAACTTAGCTTCTGTGGAATACCATCTCTCTAATTCTCATCCTAACCTTTTACTCTTGTCTGAGACCCAGATATCAAAGAATTCCTCTCCTAACTTTTTTAATATATCTAACTATAACTTATTTCATAATTTCCGTTCTAAGGGTGGAGTTTGTGCCTATGTTAACACCAACACTCCGGTAACACGTCTTGTGAATCTTGAATCTCCTAACTTTGATGTTCTGTGGCTTAAAATCTTTCTTCCTACCACTTAAATAATCTTGTGCTTCTGCTACTGTTCTCCTAATAGAACAGATTTTTCTACCTTTTTTGAGTACCTAACTACTTCTCACGAGACTGTTACATCTTCGCATCCAAATACTGAGGTCCTCTATTTAGGGGATTTCAACGTACACAACACTGAATGGCTAGGTTCCTCTCATACCGATTCAGGGGGAGAGGAGGCCGAATCATTCAGCATTCTCAACGATCTGGAGCAACTGATTAAAGAACCAACACACATTTCAGATCGTCCCAACCAATTCTTGAACACTCTTGATTTATGTTTCACTACTAGTCCTTCTCTCTATAAATATGCTATCTTCGCACCTATTGGTAACTCCGACCACAATCTAATTTGTCTTAATTTTCATGCTTTCTCTCCAACTGCTCCACCCTGCCCTAAGCGTATCTTCTGGCACTTTGATCGGGCTGACTGGGGGGCTTTGCGTTGCTTCTACGCTAACTATTCCTGGAGTGACTGCTTTGTCTCTGGAGACGCTTCGGTCTCTGCCGATAAGGTGGGGGCCGTAATCGTTGATGGGATGAGTAGGTTCATTCCTTCTTCAACTAAATCCTTCTCTCCTCAAAATCCATGGTTCGATCGTGCTTGTTCTCGTGCCATTCAGGCTAGAGACATGGCGTATCGACAGTGGAAAAATTCTCCTTCTCCTATCACTCTAGCTAATTTTCATTCAGATCGGAATCGTTGCAGGGATATTCTTCGACGAGCAAAGCAGACTTTCACCAAACGAAGGTGTGCTGAGCTCCTAAATTCTCCTACTGAAAAATCTTTCTGGCCTCTTGCCAAAAACATCTCCAACAATTTCTGTAAATCTTCCTTTCCTCCTCTTATTCGCTCTGATGGTTCTGTTGCTAACACTCCAACTGAAAAGGCTAATCTCTTCGGCCTCCTATTCTCCTCTAATTCTACCCTGGACGACTCCGGCAATCCTCCTCCTACTTCTTCTCCTCTCAGAGGTCCCATGCCTTTGCCTGTGATTTCATTTGACCAGGTGCATGGGCTTCTGAAGTCTATGAACGTTAGGAAGGCAAGCGGCCCGGATGGCATTCCTCCCCGAGTTTTAAGGGAGTGTGCCTCTGAGCTGTCTCCGTCCCTCGCTCAACTTTTCTCTCTAGGCCTCAATACTAGTACTTTCCCTCAGTGTTGGAAGCGCGCAATAGTCCAACCTATCCCGAAGAAAGGTAGCCGCTCTGATCCTTCCAACTATCGCCCTATAGCTCTCACTTGTATTCTGTCTAAGATCTTTGAAACCCTTCTTAACTCTCACTTCTTAGATCATCTGGAATCTCATTCCCTTCTTTCTGATCATCAGTATGGCTTTCGTCGTTCGAGGTCTACTGGTGATATACTTTCCTATCTAACAGATCTATGGTCTTCTGCCCTTAGGGACCATGGGGAGACTTGCGTGGTGGCGCTTGACATATCTAAGGCGTTTGACCGGGTATGGCATGCGTCACTGCTTTCCAAGCTCCCCTCCTTTGGGTTTCCTCCTTCTCTTTGCTTACTTATGTCTAGTTTTCTTTCTAATCGTTCCATTTCGGCTGT
>SEYY01000037.1:23590-31090 GCA_009176605.1 Armadillidium nasatum | reverse complement strand
TTCTATCTCTTCATCCATTCTTACTTCATCAGTAGTCTGATGATCATCATCCACCTCTTCTGAGGAAAGTAATTGCTTGAAATGGGGATTATCTCGTAAGTAACGAGGAACTTCTATCCATGGACGTAGTTGTGAATAGTGAGCACGAATCTCTGAGTGTGGTTTATTTACCCTAGAGATTACATAAGTAAGATCATTGTCATGAGCTTGACGAATAGTAAATGGTCCCACATAGCGCGATTTGAATTTGTTTATGACCAGGTTACCTGGCATGTGAACTTTATATGCAACTTTGTCCCCTTCACGATATGGGGAGAAGTGTTTAGATGGTTCCCTGCCAGAACTGTTGTAAACATGGGTTCCTTTTGAAAGAATGTGGGTTTTTCAGTAGGATATCTGATGGAGTGGCATCAATGGCTGAATGCCAAGTGTTATTGTATAAAATAACTGCTTGAGGCAACTGGTTATCCCATGATGATGGGTTATCTTGAGCCAAAGTCCTTAATATCTGTAACAGTGTACGATTGACACGTTCTGTGACTCCATTACATTGTGGCATGTGACTTGATATCACCACATGTTCAATACCAAATTCATGTAATACTTCTTCAAATGGTTCACCCATAAATTCTAACCCACGATCACTTAAGAGACGATCAGGAATATAGGTTAAGAAATGGTAAGATCTTGTGTTTGAATGCATTTGCGACCACTTGACTGGTTTTATTGACCAGAGGCACTACATTGATAAATTTAGAAAAAGTGGTCAATGGCAACAAGACAATAGCCATTATTTCTGCTGGTGCGCGGCAATTGCAACAGATCAACTGCCAGTAACTCATATGGAAAAGAAGAACTTATCTTCAACATAGGGGGGTCTGGCAATATTTGTACCTGTCTTAGACACTTGACAGTGTGGACAAGATCTACAAATGTCTGAGACTATTTGATTCACTCGGGGATTCCAAAGTTCCTCATATATAAGAGATAATAACTTGTTTCTACCTAGATGTCCATAATCAATGTGGAACTGCGTTGCTAGAGAAACCATATATGAGAATGGGACAATGAATTTATCCTCATTTTTATGTTTAACCAACAACAACCCCTCGGAAAAGTGAATATGTTCAGCAACCAACTTGAATGCAGTCAAGTTCTTAGGCCACTGTTTCTTTGGCAATTTATTGACAACTACTCTGGATAAACTTTTTAAAACCCTATCTGTTTGCTGTTTATGTTTAAGAGTGTCTATGTCTACTGAAGAATTCTGTAATAGTGTGCTATGTATTTGTAAATTGGATGTTTTAGAATGTATTCTAACTAAATTAATTGAGACTATATCGCTTGAGGAATTAACGTTTTCTTCTGGAATTAGCAAATTGTAATGAATTCCTGACACACAAGATAAATGGCATGTGTCCAGTAAAACCCTCCCCATATACCAGTGGTTTAGCACTAGTATAATAAACTAAAGTTTTGCAATGCATAAGATTTGCGAATGCTTGAATTATTTCTGGGATTGGTACTTGACCTGAGTGTGCCATCAATCTGAGTCTCTTCAACAGATTTCTTCCATGAAGATTATACTTGCGCGGGTCTTTAATTAGTTCCTCAACTAACCTCTCTCTCATTTCAACATGAGATCCTTCTGACCCTTCCAACCAGAATGCAAAACATCGAAATAAGGAATCTCCACCTCCAGGAACAAGTTATTTGCTTAAAACCCTGGGGAATATAACTTTTTTCGAAATTTCCCTCAGTCATCATACGTCTAAAGGCTCTGATTCAATTACCGGTACAGGAGAGCGAGATAAAGCATCTGCGAGAATATTTTTCCGACCACTTATGTGGCGAATTTGAAAATTATATTCCGAAAGTTCTTCCAACGTTCGCGCAATACGTCCATCTGCAGTTGACATATTGTGTAGGTATTGTAATGGCTCATGATCACTGTATATGATAAATTCCTTTTCATTACAAAGGAATGGTCGTAACGCTTTAACGGCCCATCGTAGGGCAGCTAGCTCACGTTCCACTGTAGAATACTTCCTGTTGTGCATCAGAGAATGTCATAGAAATAAACGCAATGGGCCGACTATCATCTCCCTGTTGTTGCGACAACACCGCCCCTGATCCAATATCTGACGCGTCAACGAACAATTCTAATGGTGGGGAGTTAAGACTATAATCTGGGAATGCCAGTAACGTTGGATCAACTAATGATGATTTAAGTTTTTCAAATGCTTCTTGACATTCCTCAGTCCATCGTACAGTACGACCACCAGTTTGACATGATAACGGTTTAGCGATTAGAAGAGCAATGTGGAATATGGCGTCGATAGAAATTAACCATTCCCAAAAACTGCCTGAGTTGTTTGACTGTACTTGGTATAGGAAAGTCAAGTACGCCAGAGAGGTTCTTTTCAAGAGGAAGAATACCTCTATTATCAATTTGATGTCCGAGAAAATCTACAGATTCTCGGCATAACTTTGTTTTACTGGGTTTTAACTTGAACCCATTGGCATTGAGAGCACGTAATACTTTTTCCAAGGAGAGAATATGTTGTTCGAAAGTGCTGGACCAAGCGGAAGAATACCTAGAGAAGGCGTTTTTTCTATACTACCCTCTGCCATCTCAATATCGCACCAAATCAATGGTGGTGAAAAATCGAGCACCTGCCATGTTGTAAATGGAGTCGATTAAGTTAGGCAAGGGAAATGCATCTCCCTTAGTATGCTTATTAAGGGCACGGTAATCCACACACAGACGCAAACTACCGTCCTTTTTCCTTACAGGGACTACTGGAGCCGAATATGGAGAATGGCTTTTCCGAATAATTCCCCCTTCTTCGAGCTCACAACACTGGCGCTCGATCTCTTGAGCTAACGGTCCTTGAAACCTCCGAACAGGTACATGAATGGGCCTGTCTGATGTAAGCTCAATGTGATGCTGGACATTGTGAGCAAGCCCAACATCATCATCTCCAGTACTGAGGACTGAAGAATATTTCTGAAGAAGATTTACAAGTTGTTCTTTTTGGGAATCTTCCACTTGGATATCGGAAAATTGGAACTCTTCCATAATTCTATCTTGAGTCCAATAATCATTATGCATAGAAGCATCTTCCGGTTCACCTGGTAGAATATTAAAGATCGAAATGTCAGTGGTCTCTGTAATAGGAAAAGCAGATCCCACTGGGAACCCTTTAGGTATGAATCTAGATGATTCACTACCATTGTAAATAGCCACAACTGAAGAATCGCCTTCTCTGAGTATTCCTGGTAACACATGAAAGTTCTCCTTACACAGACCTTCTAGATAGAAGTTCTGGAGAGAATATGTAAAATTACGCAGATTTATAGAAATAAATCCGCATTGATGTGGTCCTACTTCAAGATTTTCAGTAGTTCTAGGTTCGATTGTGGTGTTACTTTTGGTAGGATCTGAAGTTACTATGAGAAATTTATCTTCATCCCTTAATAATAATTGATATGTTGACATCTGGAAGAAGACTATTTGCTCGTAAAAGAGGAACACCCAGTACCAGTGAATGTTCCAGGAATTCAGATGGGACAACATAGAATTCGGTCTCAGTGGTACTGAAACCACTACGGAAATGAAGACTTAGGATAACAAAATGTGAAATTTTAATGGCAGTATGACCAATGCCAGTAATAGTTCGAATAGTCGATGGGTGTTTGTGAACACCTATTAACTCATCTACTACCGAAGACTTAATGAGACTTACACACGCCCCATTATCGACTAAGCAATCGTAAACCTTGTCCGAATATCCCTCAAGGATGACATCCACATATAAGGGTTGACTGTCAGCCCGATTAAATAGGATTTGAATATTTTCGTTGGTCACAATTGGTTTTTTGGGTCACTAAATTTGAATTGGAGCCACCATCACTAATCTCCTCCGCAGCCTGACCCATGGCTACGGAGTTGCTTAGTTTAAAGCTGGGTGTTCCGCCACAATCACCTGCTGAATGAGTGCCACCACATGTGTTGCATGTGTTGTTTACTGCACCCCACTGATTATTACACTGTGGCAATGGACCTTCTTGACCCTTGGGTCGAGGACTTCCGTGGCCGGGACAATCTTTCCCCAGATGTCCAGCTGAGCAATATGGGCAATTCATTGTGGGTGCCTGAGCCACTTGCAAGGACTGATTTGACTGCTTTTGCTTTATTTGTGGACAGTCAATGGTGGAATGCCTTTGTTTTATCAAATATTTTTGAGATTTTTGAAAGAAAATTTCTCCTGAATATTTTAAATTTTGATCACCTATGGCTTAGATACGTTGATGATGTTTTTGTCATACTTCCTGATTATATTGATCCACTTCTAATTTTGACGGAATTAAATATTTGTGTCCCACAAATAAAATTTTCTCTTGAACTTGAACAGAACAAATGTCTTCCATTCTTGGATGTCTTGTTGACTAGGAAAGTTTCCATTGATAATGGTCCTTAAAATTTTGTTTTTAAGGTTTACAGGAAGGACACACATATTGACAGTTATGTACATTGGTTTTCATGCCATGAAAAACATGTAAAATTAGGTATAATAAAAGGTTTCTTTTTGAGAACACAGACTTTGCAGCGGTGCATTTATAAATGAAGAGATTACTCACATTAAAACAGTTTTTAAAGATTTATGATATCCATCTCAATTTATAAACAAGGCATTATTGTCCACCAAAAGAAAATTACGAGAATTAGATGTACAAAGACGTGAGTTGGCCTCTACCTTTGATGGGAATGTTGCTGTTCTTAATGTCCTGGATGTTGCAAATATAGACAGAAATGAAAATACAATTGGTGATAATGTTAGAGATGATGTAGTTTTTAATCGTCCTAAAAAATTTGACATTAAAAATAAATTTATTTTAAGTGTTCCTATCGATACTGAAAATTTAAAGAAGTTTATACCAGAGGAATTTTTAATTGTTTCAAGTGTCCCAATCAATATAAAGAAATTCTTTCAAAAACAAAATTTTTTTAAACCAATAGATAAGAACTCAGGTGTGTATCATATCCCTTGTAGGGATTGTGAGAGTGTTTACATTGGAGAAACATCGGATTTCGTTAGAAGAAAATACCAGCACAATTATGCACTTCGTATTGGGGATGAGAACTCTGCCTTGCATAAACATCGAGTTTTGAAGAATCATAGAATTGGAATGGATGATGTGAAATTGTTGGTGAACAAGGACAATGTTAATAAAAGACAATTTGTTGAATCCTTTTTTATTAAAAATGTTAACAATTTCAATATTCATGGTAATAATAATAATTTTTTACTTGATGATTTTACTAATAATATTGTTAAAAAATTTTCAAAATTTCCAATCTTTGTGAAAAATTTAACAACTTCATTTAATTAACCAACTAACTTTTAGGATTATTTTTATACCCACCTTTTTAATTTTTTAGTATTAAACTTGAGCCTGAAAGAGGAAGGACTATTGTTCCTTCGAAAGCCTCGCTCTGTTTTAAAGATTTGTGTTTTAATTTTCCTGTGGGGTTTTAATTGTATATTTTATTTATTTTGCTATCACCTTTCCCACTTTCGTGGGGTGGTGCAAAAAATTATATATATATATATATATATATATATATATATATATATATATATATATATATATATATATATATATATATATATATATATATATATATATATATATATATATATATCCTGGGGTCCCGTGGTACATCACCCTTTATCTTCAATGTAGCTCCCCTACTAGTTGCGACTGGTTTTCTTAAAATGTAATTTTTTTTTAATTAAAAAAAAAATTTTTTTTTGCCAATTTTTTTTAAAATTTTTTTTTTTTTTTTTTTAATTTATTTTTTTTTAAGCTTAAAATTTTTTAACATAATTTAAGTCCAAATCAAAACCTTTTTCTGATTTCTACCAGAAAAAATATCGATAAAATATTGTTATTTAAATTGATACTTTATATATATATATATATATATATATATATATATATATATATATATATATATATATATATATATATATATATATATATATATATATATATATATATATACAGAGATGGGCACGATTTTGATTTTCAAAATCAAAATCACGATTGTTGAAATTAATTTCAACAGAGACGGTGGCAACTATAAAATCGACAACATCATAAATGACTACTTGAAACAATCTGCATCGTGTGATAACATCACGCACACCCTAGAAGAATGGACAAAAGAGAGATTAGAAACAAACCAACCAATTCAACAGTAACGATTTGAAGTGAGAATAATACGTCACATTATTCTCAGACATGCCCTGAAAGAGGTGGACTGACATAGGCCACGAAAGCTAGGATTTGTCTAAGATAATACCATCAATTAATGTATAACTACAAATAAAGTTGATTTTAAGAAATGTGTTTTATAATATTAATAAAGTGATAATTAGGGAATAAGAATATTCAAATAAATATTGAAGCACGAACAAAATTAGTGCTATATATATATATATATATATATATATATATATATATATATATATATATATATATATATATATATATATATATATATATATATATATATATATATATATATATATATATATATATATATCAGAGGTGGGCATAAGCGCAAATGAAAGAGCAAAGCGCAATTTGCGCTTTTGCATTTGCACGAAATTTCGAAAATGTGCGTTTTTGCATTTGCGCTCAACAACTTTTTTAAGAGCGCAAAAGCGCAAATTTGCTTCTTTAAAAAATATCAAACTGCCCTCGATACTATCAGTTTAAATAAATTTCGTATATATATATATATATATATATATATATATATATATATATATATATATATATATATATATATATATATATATATATATATATATATATATATATATATATATATATATTACTTTTTTAAAGTAAACACTAATCATGGCCCTGAATTAGCAGTGGAACTGATTTTACAGAGGGAGTTTTACAACAGATGACGGTGCAAATTTCTGTGCATTCTTTCGGGTGGATGCTCATGCAGAAACGGGTGACGAAGAGGAAGAAGAGCAGGTACCGATTCCAGAGATAGTGGTTACGCCAGAAGAGATGAAGCAAATTAGTGACCCATAGGTTCTGTTGACAAAACCTCTCCAGCTAGAAAATCTGCTTGAAGAACATGATGCCCTTAGCCTACTTAATCATCACCGTTGCATTTCCCACACATTAAACATCTTGGCTACTAGGGATGTTTCGAAAGTTCCTCGCTGGTCCTCTGGTGCCAAGGATCCATTTAATAAGACACTTGCCAAAGCACAGGCATTGTGGAATGCCCAAATAGGAAAACTAAAACTGCTGCGAGAATCAAGAAGGAGTTGGGAACAAAACTTAGAACAGCAAGTATTACACGCTGGAACTCCCTATACGATTCTATGAAAGACCTTCTTAAGAACCTTGATGGTAGCATAACACAAATCAACAACATTTGTATGTAAAAAGCCTTGTCTT
>SEYY01000037.1:7500-23490 GCA_009176605.1 Armadillidium nasatum | reverse complement strand
ATATATATATATATATATATATATATATATATATATATATATATATATATAATGTTGTGCGTGTTCGTGTTCCAAATATTTTGCTTACCTAAAATACTGTTACTGTTACACACTGTGGTCAGTGTATATAGCAAAAGTATCTTGTTGAAAGACGATTGGATGAAAATTTATTCTTAAAATTAGACCCATGTTACTTTGGAAAATGATTGACCCAAGCAATGGTGCATTATATCTGTCCACAATAGTACATTTATCAAGCATCTCATCAAATGTCATAAGCATTTCCATAAAAATGTTATTTCTTTGTTTGATTTCAACTTTATTGAGTTTGGTAGCTAACATTATCCAGCGTTCAACTTTTATAGCAATTGCCGCGAATGATATATGAGAAAATGAAAACACATTCTAAATGTGTTTTACATCTTTTTCTACTATTCTGTAATATTCTTTTGCCATTGTTGTGCCCTTCAATTTTATTTCTCCTCTATTCCTTACAAATAAGTAATGATGAAAGACATTAGCTTTCGAAGGGATCATCGAGGTTGGAAAGGATGCTGGCTGACCAAATGAGGCATTGTGAGTTTTACTTCATCAACATCTTCCTTATCATTATTATTATTTATTAATTATTGATAGTGAAAAATATTTGCAATTAGACTTTATCAAAAAAGGAAAAAAAAAAGTTTGTAAGCATATAAATAACATCCATTGATTAGCATATTTATTAGTGTCAGGTAATCAGTGGGCATTATATGTATCCCTGCAATCTTTGGTCAGTGGTACTGACCAGTGGTCACTTGTCAAGTGTTCATGACTCTCAAAGGCATATTAGAAGATAACATTCCTTAATTAAAACCTACTAAGCTCAATGGTTTTAAGTTCAAACTATTTGTTTGCAATAACCAACAAACCTAGGAAAAGGGGGGTGGGTATGCGAGGTGTACAGGTGATCGCATATGATTCAAATTTTACTACATTACTCACAATGACATATGGAACTACTTGCATAGTGTGGAATTATAAAAAAGAAATTTATTTTGACCTCCTCTCTCTCTCTCTCTATATATATATATAATATATATATATATATATATATATATATATAATATATAATATAATATATATATATATATACAGTGAACTCCAATATTCGTCCTCCAGTATTCTTTTTGATTGAATTTTTTTCCGATATTCGTAAAATCAATATTCGTCCTACCTACGAAAGCCTAAACCTTAAAAATAAAAACTCTTAATAACATCATTTTTCTCATCCAAAAGGTAAATTCTTTTTAAAATTTTATTTTGTTTAGCGTTTTGTAGGCCTACACAGTGCGTATTCGTTTATTTATGGCAGTACGCTGTTTAATATGTACTGTAGTTAAATTGTACAGTGTTTGAAATGATTTCGGAAATCATTTCTAGATTGAAAATTTTTTTTGTTAAAGAATAGATAGCAAATTCGAGGCTGGGAACTCTTTTTTTAGTTAATTTCGATATTCGTCATCCCCTGAACGGATTGAACGAATATTGGGATATATTATATATATATATATATATATATATATATATATATATATATATATATATATATATATAATATATATATATATATACAACTCACCTTTTATACTCTCATGGGGTGTCATTATAGATATGCAAACACACTCAAACATTATTACTTTTATTTCTTCTCCCTTCACCCGCCCCCCTTCCCCTCTCTCTCTCTCTCTCTCTCTCTCTCTCTCTCTCTCTCTCTCTCTCTCGCTCTCTCTCTCTCTCTCTCTCTCTCTTCTCTCTCTCTCTCTCTCTCTCTCTCTCTCTCCTCTCTCTCTCTCTCTCTCTCTCTCTCCTCTCTCTCTCTCTCTCTCTCTCTCTCTCTCTCTCTCTCTCTCTCTCTCTCTCTCTCTCTCTCTCTCTCTCTCTCTCTCTCTCTCTCTCTCTCTCTCTCCTCTCTCTCTCCTCTTTCTCTCTTCTCTCTTCTCTCTCTCTCTCTCTCTCTCTCTCTCTCTTCTCTCTCTCTTCTCTCTCCTCTCTCTCTCTCTTCTCTTTCTCTTCTCTTTCTCTTCTCTCTCTCTTCTCTCTCTCTCTCTCTCTTCTCTCTCTCTCTCTCTCTATCTCTCTCTTTTTTTTTGAGGGGGGGGGATTTCATCACACTACCCTTCATCCTATCCGCATTTATTCTGCACACAAGCACAAACCACCTTAATGCACCCTCCTCCACTGTGCCCACTGTTCCCCTCCATCCACACATGTCCCTTATTCTTTGGTTTCTAATTCTTTCAATCCTCCTTTACTCGCATAACATATAGCACTTAATCTCTTCATCTCAAAAACTTCTAATCCTTTCCTCATCTGAGCATTCATCATCTATGTTTCACACCCATACATTACAGATGGCAAACACATACTCTAAAACATTCTTACCTTTATTTCCTATGGTATTCACCCCTTCTTCCATACCTCTCTCAATCTCCCCATCCCTTTCATTCTCTTCATCACTCTATTCTTTATTTCCCATTCCATCCCCCTATTTTCCCTCCACCAGCATTCCCAGATATTTGAACTTGTACTTCCTCAAATATCTTTCCCTTTACCTCTACACCTCTCATTTTCTCACCCCATCCTCATCACTTTACTCTTTATTGGATTTACTCTCAATCCTTTAGGAAGTACATTCCTTCATAAACTCCCTCACCAACATTCTCAGCTTCTCCCTGAATTCCGCAACTAACACCGCTTCATCAGCAAACAATGAGACATTTACCTCCCACACACTGTTTCAATTTATCAACCTAACACCCTTCCCTTCCCTCTCCATAACAACACCATTCATTAACAGATTAAACAACCACAGTGAAATAACACACCCCTGTCTCAGCCCAATTTCCATGTTAAGCCATTCCTCCAGTTTCCTCCTCACTCTGCAGTTCTTATAAAAGGTTTTGATCCCATTCAATAATCTCCCTCTCATTCCCTCCTCCCTTAGTACCTCAAACAACTTCCTCCTACAATCTTTTCTAAGACCATAAAACATACATACCCCACTTTTTCTTTTTCACACAATTTTTCACCAAACATTCTCAGTGTGAACTCCTGGTCCACGTATCCCCTACCTTCTCAAAAAAAACCTTGTTCCTCACCCACTCCCCCTCTTGTCAATTCTTTCACTCTCGATACTAAACTTTCCCATAAAACTTCCCTACGACACTCAACAAACTTCCTCCCTCTATTCCTACTGATCATCTTATCGCCTTTCCCTTTATATATAGGCATTATCTATTAGGGACAGACCAGGGTTGGAATTTTGCGAAAGCCGGGCAGAGTCTCTAGCCGGGGTTGCCTAAAATTTGTAAAGAGATCAAAAGCACTGAAATTTTATGCTAATTAGATTTAATTTTGAGATTAATTTAATTATAAGGAATGAGTAAAATAATCAACATTCACTTAAATTAATGATTATATGCATTTTTTTAGAAAATTGAAGATTTTGTATAATAAAAGTTAAATTTCAATACTAATGAGATAGAAATATTTCCATTGCAGTCTAATGAGATAAATATAAGTTAATAGTATTAATTTCATCATTAAAATACTGGTGGTAGTAAATTAAGTTTTAAAGACTTCAAATAGCGAAAATTTAAAAAAAATTTAGGAACCTAAATCTTCTGGATTCTTATCTTCATGGGATGTTGTCCGTACAGACTCCGATGATTCAGAAGCCAGTACAGGACTATGTCCGAATTTAACCAAGTTTGCTTTGACTGAGTTGAATTAATATATGAAAATTTAAAAAATTATCAACAATGACACTATTGGCTTCTGGAAGACAAACGAGAATGATCTCCCCACATTAGCAACACTGGCAAGAGTATATTTGCTTCCACCAGCAAACTCCAATGCCAGTGAAAGAGAATTCAAAGTTGGTAAATCTTCAAAAAGATAGAATCCAACTGTTGCTAAAGATGCAGAAATGCTACTGTTTTTAAAATGCAATCTTAGAGCAGTAATATATTCAACGTTACTGCCCTCTGTTTCTGAACATTTTACCCTCCCAAATTATAAATCTTATGATGTAAATGTTCAAGAAGATTCTGATACTGAAATGTGATTTAAGTGAATGAATTGTTTGTTTCCTCTTTTATGTTGCATTCATTTTGCCCCACTCAGTTTACATGTAACGGAGGAATAATGGAATTAAAATTTTGATTTTTTTTTTTTTTTTTAAATTTAATCCACCATTAATAAATATAATTTTTATTTTTTATTTTATTTAAGGTATCACCATCACTCACTGGCAGAGCCCTATTCAAGGAGTGCGGTTCTTAGCCAGGGAAATTGAGTTTTATGTTATTTCTGACCAAGATGATAAGTTACACAGATTATTTGGGTTTTTGGATAGGGAAACCCTGCTCCAGCACTGACCAATCAAGTATATTTTTTCTATCGGGGAGTGGTTTCAAATCCTTGATAGGCGACCTTCTCTGTACGAGCAATTTAGAGAGAATGTGATATTGTATGTGTTGAAATAGCGTGGAATGTTGTGAGTGTTGGCTATGTTTTTAAGTGATATGTGAGTATTGAGATTAGCGTAATAATAATACACCTTGCCGTAAACTGTAATTAATTAATTAACTACAGAAAATCTCCTACAAACGACAATTTTTCATGTCCGTTCAGGTAACTGGATCGGAGGTTCGAGCCTCCGTTCCGAGCGAGAACGAGGGACGAACCTCTTTCCCCTAAGCCAGAGAAAAACTGACTTTACCCAATTTGCAATTAGCCCTCGCAGGTAAACCTAAGTTTTCCCTGATTATTAGCCAGGGATTGTGGCCCCAGTCGGTCCATACTATATATGTATATTGCCACTCCATGGCACTCTCCCCTCTTCCCAACACATTAAACATTCTAACCAACCTGTCAGATATATATATATATATATATATATATATATAATATATTATATATATATATATATATATATATATATATAATATATATATATATATATATAATATATATATATATATAAAATAATCACCAACCCCCAGGTAGGACAAGTCCTGTCAGTTGGAACCTTCGAGGAAGGCCACAGGGTAGCAAGGGCCTAACGGCTACACCGCTGGTTGGCCAGACCTATCGCGGATACCGGATTATTACCCACCAGTGACAAGCATTTCACTAGTGTACTCATTAACGGCTAGTGAGCCAGAGCTAGCGTAAATGGGAATGACTCAAATTCCCACGTCCCGACCGAGCCTCGAACCTCGGTCCTCTCGCGTGCTAAGCGAGCGCTATGCCAATTGAGCTACATGACGCGCTATATATATATATATTATATATATATATATATATATATATATATATATATATATATATATATTATATATATATATATATATATATTTTAGTTCTTTCTCTGCAAGAACTTTGTTGTCGAACAGTAGTAGCTTCTACATCGGTTTA
Organism: Armadillidium nasatum; assembly: GCA_009176605.1. Lineage (NCBI taxonomy): Eukaryota > Metazoa > Arthropoda > Malacostraca > Isopoda > Armadillidiidae > Armadillidium > Armadillidium nasatum. The sequence continues at coordinate 18,027 of SEYY01000037.1, read as the reverse complement.
TGGTATTGATCATCTTCCTTTGCCTTCTTCAGTTAAGTCACATCTCAAAAGTTATACCATTAATAATCATACAGGCAGGATACGACAGGTAATTATTTATTTGACTTTCACCAGTGTTTCAGTTTCCTTAAAATATTGAAATTTTTTTGTATTTTTTATCTTTCTTTTTTCATTCTTTCCTCATCAAAATTTTTAAGCCAATATTTTTATACAGCCAGAATGTTCATAATCTTTTAGCCATCCTCTCCAGCATTCGAATAGCATAAGTTTTTAATCTTATATATATATATATATATATATATATATATATATATATATATATATATATATATATATATATATATATATATATATATATATATATATATATATATATATATATATATATATATATATATATATATATATATATATATATAGTCATATGGTTAGCGTGTTGGTCTTGTTTGCAGTAGGTCCACCATTCAGTACGCAAGGAGGAATTGTATTGACTGGCATTGCAGAGAGGTTAAGTCCTCTTTTAATATAATCTTTCAGAGGGAATGCCATGAAGAGGTGAAGACGACAGTCCTGTCTCAGGGGCCTCAGATAAAGGACTTTTGATGTTCAAAGGCTGCAATGTAAATGGCTTACATCATAAATCCAAAGAACTAGAAAATTTTCTCAATCATCACAACATTCACATGGCAAGAAGCTTATCTACCAGCAGACCAACCTCCACCTACCTTTTGCAAATACGATTCAATACTCTCAGTCTATAACCCCCAAAATCACACTCTACTCACTCTCATACACAGTTCACTCACTCACACCAATTGCTCAAATTTCTAACTCCCTCAATGACAACACTATGAAACTACAATCCTTCTCAATTATCATAAATAAAACAGTACGTAACATCATAAACCTTTACATACCACACCAAACCTCACCACTCTGCCCCAGAAACTATAACCGAAATCTAAATCCAATAGTTAACCTCCTCAATCTCATCATAGAAGGCAACTTCAATGCACACCACCCCATTTGGTATAAAGAACAAATCCCTGACCAATAAGGATATCACATAATCATCTTCACTGAACAACTAAATATTTTAAACAACAAAAACTCACCAACAAGAATCCCCCCTCAAATCAACCAGTCCCCCGCATCACCAGACCTCACACACTGCTCCCCACACCTTCATATAAAACTTCACTGGCAAACACTGGTAGACCTAAATTCAGATTACCTCCCAATCATACAATACCGTACAACAAAACAAAAACAACCTACACTAATTACAAAAAAAAGCAAAGTGGACTAAATTCTTAGACTCTGTTGATATTCATGTTCAAGCAACTAACATCACCAACACAAACTCTCTAAAATTTGCAATACACTACCTCACAACAACAATACAAACATCTACGAACTTAAATATATCTTGAGGTTACCTTAAAAATTACAATCCCTCCATTACATCAGAGATCTCTGCACTAATCAAGCAAAGAAACTCCCTCAGACAGCAACCACCGCTAGCATACCAAACCAAAACACAACTAAACAACTTAAATACCCATATCACCAATCAAATAAAAACTCGCACACCAAACAACTTTCAAAATCACCTCATCAGAAACTTACAAAATCCTAACAACAATAGAGTATGGAAAACTATAAAAACTCTGCACAATGCAAAAAATAATCCACCTCACACGAAACTACAGACCAAAACACTAATACCCCACATACTCCCAAAAAACACACAAACACGCTTTCTACACACTTGACAAAACAAATCCACAAATCCACACACCCACAAAATAGGAAAATAATTAGAAATCTAAAGAAAGTAAAAAACAACATTGACCCTACAAATGAAATCACCTCAAACAAACCAAACAAGCTATAAAAAAAAACTAAAAACAAAACCGCTTCTACAGGCCCTGATAACATATCCAATCTTCACTTAAAACACATATCATACTCCACTATCGCATATCTTACACACATCTTCAACAAATCCTTACAATTCAACTCCATCCCTCCCCTTTGGAAAAAAAAAGCAGCAATTATAAACTAACTAATTTTAACCATCATCCAACCACATGTACCAAAACTAAGTTTCCACTATGGATACAAAAAAAACATTCAACCGCAGCACTTGTAAACACAACACAACCAAAATCAATGGTCTAAATCAACAACCCACACACAAAACAAAACTCATAGCCATCGACCTAAACAAAGCCTTTGAGACTGTCCCAAAACACACCCTCATAAACAAAATTATAGAATCAAATATCCCTACAAACACGAAAAAATGGATATCTAACATCTTATCTGGCAAAACTGCACAAGTCCAATACAGAAACCAAAAATCCCACACAGTCAACATAAGAATGGTGTCCCACAAGGAGCCATACTATCACCCACATTTTTTAATTTCTTCATGTTCAACCTACCAACACTTCAGTCTTTACATACAAACATCACAACATATGCAGACGACATCACCATTGCAACAACTTACCAAAACCTTGCTACCGCCACCCATCTAACGCAAGAATACATTAACCAAGTACAAGAGTGGTTGACAACAAACAGAATGACCACTTTCCCCAGCAAATCCTCAATAACACTCATTACAACTGACCATCAATTATCATCCTCGCATCCCAAGTCCTACTTAACAACACACTTATCCCCCAAAACAAGTAACCAAAGATATTGGGAATAACATTAGATCCTCACCTTACATTCTCTAAACACGTACAAAATATCACTTCATCTGCAAACCAAAAATTAAATGCACTAAAAATCATAGTTTTTTTTTTTTTTTTATTTTAAATATAAAGTTCACATCTCACGGGCATTGCCCTATTCTAAGAGAGGAACTTTTCTAGGTAGTAGTATATACCTAGGATCATCAAGTGGGATCGAATCGGCGCCCTCAAGCACGTGAGTCAATCACCCTACCGTTTGAGCCACGGTATACGGCAAACATACACAAACGTCAACACACAACCATCACAACATGCAAACAATTCATTAGTCTTCAACTACTCAGCCCCTTTATGGTACCCATTACTTTACAGACAAAACATAAAAAAACTACAAATCACACAGAACAAAGCCCTCAGAATAATAACTGGATGCACGTCAACTACCTCAACAACACCTACATGATGAAGCCAAAATTCTTCCCATAACTTCACACTTAGAAATGACAGGTACACAATTCTACTCTAAAACACTATTGCCCAATCACCCTTGCCATACCACCATCTCAAACCCAAACTGACACAGACTGAAACAACCTTTATCATCTCCCGCACATTTCTACAAACTTATCCTTAACAATACCCCTCCCCCCCCTTTAACAATGTCTCCCACATCAAACATATCCACACCACCCTTATTTATTTCTAAGGCAGTGCAAATCCAAAAACATTCTCAGCACATACCCTCCTAACATCTCAAAAACAATCGACACTCTCCCCATCCCTACACAAGCAACATTAGCCAAGCTGAAAAGCGACCATCACCCAAACCTCCAACACTACAAATACAAATTTCAGTTAAATCAAACCAATACCCCCGTCTGCACCAGGTGCGGGACAGCACCGGAGACTGACTCATTTTTCATTAACTTGCATTACAACTCAACATTCCAGGATAGCCTGGAATATTTCAACCCTGAAAGACCGGTGTAAGAGGTGGACTTTCTGAGCGAAGTGTGGCCGCCTCTTTAAAGGCAGTCAAGGTGTGAAAAAAGTAAAGTGTGTAATATATATATATATATATATATATATATATATATATATATATATATATATATATATATATATATATATATATATATATATATATTATATATATATATATATATATATATATATATAATAAAAAATAAAAGTTGCACTGATTAATCTGCAAGTATAATTGGTATCAGTGTTTTTATGAGTAATGAGCTTAATAATTTGTCTTACTTTTATTTTAAGAAGATATAATGTGGAGAAATAGGAAGGGATACCATCCTATCTTATTAGGATGTACATTTAAATTTTCTTCAAAAAAAAAAAAAAAAAAAAATGGTTTACAGAAATTCTTGATTTGATGCATCTTGCATGTTTGTTTAAAGACTCTTAATAGAAAATTAATGAATCCTTTTATTTCACCTATATCAAAAATGGAATTCAGAAAAGTTTTCTTTAATTATATTCTAAAAACATAAAAAAATTTCTATTTACATCCTGGCACACCCGATTTCTTGCGACCTCAGTGATGATTCCTCCCGTACTGAGCACATTTCCGCTTTCAATTAAATAAACAGGGACACTGATATATTTCAAAGCAAATTTGCTCAAATTATTAAAACACTTTTTTTGTATCTCCACCACAAAAATGTAACATTATCTTTTGGTTGCAAGGGCAGATTTAAATATCTTGTAATTCTCCATTGCAGTGATAATTTTTGAATGTTCTTATCATATGTCTTTTCACTTGAAATACCTGATCGTCATCATTCTTTCATTTACGTGAAGCTAATTTATTGAATAAACTTCTTAGAGTAAAAGATGCACCTTCATCCTGACCATCTGAAGTAGAAGATATATATATATATATATATATATATATATATATATATATATATATATATATATATATATATATATATATATATATATATATATATATATATATATATATATATATATATATATATATATATATATATATATATATATATATATATATATATATATATATATATATATATATATATATATATATATATATATATATATATATATATATATATATATATATATATATATATATATATATATATATATATATATATATATATATATATATAGGGACCGACCGGGGTTGGAATTTGGCCGGGGCCGGGGCCGGGGTTTCCTAAAATTTGTAAAGAGGTCAAAAGCACTGAAATTTAAGGTTAAGAAAATTAGATATAAGGTTTATTTAATTGTAAGGAAGAAGTAGAATAGCCAACATTCACATAAATTAATGATTATATGCATTTTCTCCACAAAAAAAAATCAAAAAATTACAGTTTTGTATAGTTAAAGTTTAAAAAAAGTACAAAAATTAAAAAAAAAATATTTTAATTCATAATAGTGATTCAACAGGTTTACTTAAGTAAGACCCTAAGGTAAAGTTTGAAAAAATATAAGATATAAAATTATCAATTTAACCTGTATTTATACATATCATTGTAATTTTATTGCCATGTATCAAACTTGTATCATTTAGCTGCATTATTTAAAAATTATTATTTTGTTTATACTTTCAGTCAATATTGCTAAAAGATCAGCTTCTGCAGTATTTGAATACTTTGCAATGTTTCAGGATAGGCTCGAAATAGCTAAATGTTAACATCTGCAGTCAGAAAATTAGAAGAGAACCTCCAGGTGCTACAAGTAAAAAAATTTCAACCAAATCTTTTTGGAGTATCTAAAATCAAAACACAAAGATGAACATTCACTAGCAGAAAAGGAGCTGTCAAAAGAAACAGAAAAGGAAAAAAATCTTAATTTTTTTATATTTTGTTTGAAATTTTTTTTTTATTATTTGACTGATTGAGCTGAAATTTTCAAAGTATGTGAATTTTTTCACGAAGTTCTGAGTTGATTTCGAGCATTTTTTTGAGTCTATAACGGTTTGAAACTTATTTGGACCCAAAGTTGAAAAAAATGAATAACTGGATCAAACCACTGGTCCACATGAGCTGAAAATTTAGCTGAAATACCTTTGCCCCAATTTCTTGCATTGGTGGGAATAGGTTTTTGATATCACGTCTAGAAAAAAGTTATATAAGCACTTGAAAAAAAATTTGCAAAAATCGTACCCTTCTGGAGGAAAAAATTATTTATAAAAAACGCTACCTACTATTTTTTTTTTATTTGTGAATATTGTTTAGAAGAGGGCAGGGCAACAATATTTATTTAGTGCATATTTAAATGCTCTTTGTTTGAAGAGAGATATAGCCTCTCAAACTGGGAATTTTTGAAATTTCGCCAAAAATGGACCTTTTTGAAGGCTATATCTCAAAATCAACGAATGTCATCGAATAAAGTACATAGAGGAATTTGTAGCCCCACCCCTCCTCTATACACACCAAAAATAGGAAATGTCATAGTTATATTTTTTTTTTTTAAATTTTGTCTGAAAAGGTGGATTTTTTTAGTTCAAAAAAAATTTTTTTTCTATAGTTGGTCAGTTTTTGGCTTATAACATTTTTCCTATAACTCTGGGAACAAAAGTCTATTAGAGACTTTTGTATCCCATTTAATTTTGAATAAATAATCCAATTTTCAGCTCATTCTAAAAAGTGGTTTGGCACCGCCATTCAATTAAAAAAGGGTAAAATTTCAACAAAAAAAAACTTTTAACCGTAATAGACTCGGAAAAACGCTAGAAATGGACTTTTCTTACCGGTAAAAAATCTATATAACTGAAAGTTTCAGCAGAATCGGCTGAAAATTAAAAAAAAAAAAAAAAAAATAAGTATAATTTGCCATTTTAACACCGGCCGGCAACCCCGGTTTTCCCTGATTTTTGGCCGGGGCCCCGGTCGGCTCATATATATATATATATATATATATATATATATAATATATATAATATATATATATATATATATATATATATATATAATATATATATATATATATATATATATATATATATATAATTTTCTTATTTCACCTCTAGTGGGCAATGGCCAGAGGCCTACTAATGTTCCACCAGAGTTAGGGGGAAAGTCAGGAACATGGTAAAATCAAAGGCCGACATGACCTGATACACGGCGTTTGAAGGTGCCTAAGTCATAGGAAGTTGGGAAAATAAATGAAGGAAGTGTGTTAAAGACTTTACCAGTAGAGTACATGTAAAACTGAGCATAGTGGTTAAGTCTGGGGTCAGAGAGTTGGACAGAGAAAGGATGAGACTGTGTAGAAAGACGAGTCGCACGAACCCTTCTTAATGGAGGAGGTATGCGACGAGAGAGCTTAGAAGAGCAGTGTCCATTGTAATAGCGATAGTATAGAGAGAGTGACGCAACATTTCGACGGGCAGAAAGAGATTGGAGAGAATTAATGAGAGCAGGAGAGTTGATAATGCGAAAAGCTCTAGACTCCACCTTTTCCAAGAGAGCTGTATGAGTGGAACCACCCCAGATGTGTGACGCATACTCCATACAGGGGCGAACAACACCCCTATATAGAGCAAGCAACTGGGGTGGTGTGAAGAAATACTGAAGGCGCCTCAGAACACTCAACCTCTTAGAAGCTTGTTTAGAAAGAGAGGTAATGTGATCTTTCCAAGAAAGATCACGAGAAAAAGAAACACCTAGAATATTAAGGAGAGATGAAGGTTTGAGTTGCATGTTTTCGAAGAAGATATCGTAGTTGTGTGGAAGATTGTGTCGAGTAGAGAGATGAAGGAATTGAGTTTTTGAGGCATTGAAAACGACCATGTTTTCTCTGCCCCAATTTGAAATGAGAGATAGATCAAAGGTTAGTTACTCCAAGGCCACCCTCCTTGCCTCTATTAACTGTTGCTGGGAGTGGCGCCTTTCAAAATGAAAAGAGTAATGAAGGGTGGACTCATCAGTATAGGAGTGGATAGGAGATGAAGTAATAGAGAGAAGGTCATTAATGAAAAGCAGAAAAAGTGTTGGGGATAGGACAGATCCTTGAGGAACAACACTATTAATAGATTTATAGGATGAACGGTGACAGTCTATAACAGCTGCTATAGAACGACCAGAAAGGAAATCAGTGAGAAGGCCACAGAGAGAATTATAGATTTCAAAAGAGGGAAGTTTGGAAATCAAAGCTTTGTGCCAGACTCTATTGAAAGCTTTCGATATGTCTAGCGCAACAGCAAAAGATTCACCGAAATGCCGAAGAGCGAAGGACCAAGAATCAGAGAGAAGGGAAAAAAGATCACCAGTAGAGCGTTTCTTACGAACGCCATACTGGCGATCAGAGATAAGATTAGAAGAATTGAGATGTTACCAAATCTTCCTGTTAAGGATAGATTCGAAAACTTTAGAAAGAATGGAGGTTAAATAGGACGATAGTTAGAGGGCTTAAAGAGGTCCCCCTTCTTCGGCACAGGCTGAATGAGCGCACGTTTCCAGCAAGAAGGAAAGGTTGAAGTAGAAAGACATGGACGAAATAGTTTACCAAGGCATGGTGCAAGCTCGGAAGCACAAGTTTTGAGAACCACAGGAGGAATACCATCAGGACCATACGCCTTCTTAGTATTAAGCTCAGAGAGAGCAGAAAGGACATCTTTAGAAGAAATTACAATTTTAGGCATAAATGAGTTAAAGGGGGTTGAAGGAGTAGGAACAGCTCCGGAATCGTCTAAGGTTGAATTTAAGGCAAAAGTTTGAGCAAAGAGTTCAGCTTTAGAGGAAGGCAAAACAGCAGTTGAACCGTCAGAAGATACTAGAGGAGGGAAAGAGGAAGAAGCAAAGTTAGAGTTGACATTTTTTTGCAAAATGCCAGAAAGGGCGAGAGGAAGAGGAGCCAGAAAGATTATTGCCTTTGCGACGGAGAAAAGAGTTTTTGGTGTCTCGAAGAATAGATTTTGCACGATTCCGGGATGAAATAAAAGTTGCGTGAGTTTCTGGAGTTTGAAGACGACGGTAATCCCTGAAGGCAGCATCCCTGCGGCGGATAGCACGAGAACAAGCAGAGCTAAGCCAAGGTTTATTAGGTTTAGTTGAAGGGAAAGAATATGGAATGTACACCTCCATGCCAGAGAGAATATCCTCAGTTATGCGCTATGCACGCTCCGAGGGAACCCTCCCACGGAAACAGTAATCATTCCATGGAAAATCAGAAAAAGTACGACCGCAAGTCAGACCAGTTAGTGGCACCGAAATGAAAGAAACGTCTCCTCGCCGAAGGCGGGGGCCGTTCTTGCGGAAGACTTGAAGAGACAGGACAAGATACGGAGATAAGATGATGATCGGATGAACCCAGAGGAGGAAAGAGTTTGACAGTATAAGGAGAAGGATTAGAAGTTAGAAAAAGGTCTAGAATGTTGGGTTCATCACCAAGACGGTCAGGGATACGGGTAGGGAGATGCACCAACTGCTCAAGGTTGTTCTGGATAGAAAATTGGAAGGCGAGTTCACCAGCCGGATCATGAGAACTAGATGAAAGCCATTGGCGGTGGTGAACATTGATACCACCTAAAATGATGATTTTGGAGAAAGGAGAAGAAGAAAGAATGTGTTCTATTTTGGAGTTAAGATAGTCGAAGAATTTTTTAAAGTCTGTAGAGTTAGGAGATAAGTAGACAGAACAAATGAATTTAGTTGTAAAGTTGCAAGAGAGTTTAAGCTATAAAGTAGAGAATTCAGAAGACTCCAAATTAGAGACACGAGAACAGACAACATTATTGCGCACATATGCGCAACATCCGCCTTTGGCTGAAAATTGAGGATAGAGACAGTAAAAGGAAACAGAGTAGGGTTTGCTGTCAGAGCACTCAGAAACCTGAGTTTCAGTTAAGAGCAAGAGATAAGGTCTAGAAGAAGAGAGGTGGTGTTCGACAAAGTGGAGATTAGAAAAAAGACCGCGAATGTTGCAGAAATTTACGAAAAACGAAGACCGTGCAACAGGGCAAGTCGGCTTAGAGGTCTTGGTGGAGCCAACCCCATCACCGGAGGCCACCAACCCCCAAGTAGTGATGGGGGAAGGAGTGGATGAGGGGCTATATTTGGAATCCGCCCCTCTTGGATTCTCCGAGGCAGATTTATGTTTTGCCATGTTTAATTAATTTAATAGGTAATGTATGCGTAAACGTTTGTAAATATGTAGAGCACATGTGAAGAAGGAGGAAGGTTGGAGCATAGGCACTCCAGTGTCAGTCAAGGGTACACTAGAGACCCTTTGAGAAGATGAAACGCGAAAAGGAACGAACCAAAGGGCAACGGAGTGAAACGGAATGGTCTAGCCCCTCCTATCACCCCGTGTGTTAAGCCCAGTGGGGGGTACTTTCATCGCTTCGGACTGCGCTACGTCCCTATATATATATATATATATATATATATATATATATATATATATATATATATATATATATATATATATATATATATATATATATATATATATATATTATATATATATATATATATGCTTTGGTTAATTAGGTAATTAATACCAAACCAATTAATCCTTAGTAATTTTATTAAGATGGAATTTCAATAGGTAAATGTCACAACAAACAAATGATAAATACGATGTTATTTTTATGGTTATAATAGCACAAATAGTTCTGATAGTTTGCAATATTATCTTATTTTGATGGATGCTATTAATTGATCAAACAATTAACAAATAATTATTTAACGTGGAACTCGACATCAGAGAGAACGTGTGTCAGTGCCTAAGACGTGCGCCCCACTGCCACTTGAATCTCTTATTTAAACTGATTCCATTCGGGCGCTTCTGACGTCATAGGGCATTCTCTTTTATCATTGGC
>SEYY01000037.1:0-2500 GCA_009176605.1 Armadillidium nasatum | reverse complement strand
TGGGAGGCCTAAAAAAAGTATGGAAGAAAGGAAAAATTTCGAAAGAAATAAAGATAAGAATGTTTGAATATATGTGTTCACCTTCTGTATTGTATATGTGTGAAACAAAGACGATAAGTGCTCGGTCGAGAAAAAGTTTCAATATCTTTGAGATGAAAGATTTGAGAGCGATATATAAATTGAGAAGGATTGATGGGATTAGAAATGAAAGAATAAGGGAGATGTGTAAATGGAAGAAGGGTGTAATTGATAGAGAGGAGGAGGATGTGTTTGGACATATGTGAAGAATGAAAGAGAACAGAATGGTTGGCAAGGTACGTAGATCCGATGTAGATAGGGGGAGGGGAAGGCCGAAGTGGAGATGGATGGATGGAGTGAGAGTGATTTTGATGGAAGGAATTTGAGTTTAGACGAGGGTAGAAGATTTGTGGAGACAGAGATGGAGGGAGGTGGTGAAAGCGTTGAAAGGTAAGAATAGTTATGTTTGTAAGGGAATTGTGGCGGGCACCACCTCACGAAAGTGGGAAAGGTGATAGTGATATATATATATATATATATATATATATATATATATATATATATATATATATATATATATATATATATATATATATATATATATATTATATATATATATATATATATAATTAACATCCGCATCCCTATCAAAATTAACATCCGCATCTGCATCCGCATCCTCATCAAAATATATCCGCATCCGCATCCGCATCCGAACTTTTCGAAAATTCAAAATCCGCATCCGCATCCGCATCCGCACTTTCGAAAATTCAACATCCATCGCATCCGCACTTTCAAAAATTCAACATCCGCATCCGCATCCGCATCCGCACTTCTCCAAAATTCACATCCGCATCCGCATCCGCAAATTGGATAATATGACATCCGATCCATCACAATATATATATATATATATATATATATATATATATTATATATATATATATATATAATATATATATATATATATATATATATATATATATATATATATATATATATATATATATATATATATATATATATATATATATATATATATATATATTCATCCGCATCGAAAATTTAACATATCCGCATCCCATCCGCACTTTCAAAAATTCAACTTCCGCATCGCACTTTAAAAATTTCAACATCCGCATCCGCAAATGTGAAAATATGGCAATGCGATCCATCACTAATTTTTGTATATATATATATATTATATATATATATATATATATAATATATATATATATATATATATATATATATATATATATATATATATATATATATATATATATATATATATTGTAAGGCCTACACAAAGAAAAATAAAATAAACTTGTGGTTACTCACACTTTTAGTGCGTGGTTTTGTCGCAAAAACTACATCACTCAAAGGACACGATATATTCTCAACAACAAGTGTTCCATCTGCAAAAAGAGTGGGCATTTGTCTTACAAATATTCACAGAAACCAAACCAACAACAACAACAACAGTATCCGGAGAATTGTCCCGTATGTAACTAATACGGTCATGTGGGCAAGCATTGTTCGGAATGGAAAAATCGTCCTTCGAAAAGGAGAAGTGGACGACTCAAGAGAATCACACATCAATCAACTAAAAGTGTGAGTAACCACAACTGTTTATTTTATTTTTCTTTGTGTAGGCCTTACAGAGAAAAATAATTGTATATATATATATATATATATATATATATATATATATATATATATATATATATATATATATATATTAATATATATATATATATATATATATATATATATATATATATATGGAGTAAAGGTATTGATAATAATTGCTTTTGTAAATATAATTTAATTAAAATAATATCGATATAAATAAGGGTCGATATCGGGTATTTGATATCGGAATGCCCAATGCCTATAGATATCGATATAATAGCATCATATATTCGAACGAAAAAAACCGGTAACAACACCAAATCTGTGAGTAATTAAAAATAAAAAAACAGTATAATACTTTTAATAAAAAAAAAAAAAAAAAAAAAAAAAAAAAAAAAAAAAAAAAAAAAAAAAAAAAAAAAAAAAAAAAAATCCTGAAAGGTAAGAAATAAAAATTATTTTATATATAGAAGAACTCTAGGTCCGCACGAAAGGCTAAGCAAACTAACGACCTTAGAGCTACCTTGCATAGATAAAGTTTTGCTTAAGATGCTAGGTATCCATCTTGGAGTAAAGAGTATTGATAATAATTGCTTTTTTGTAATATAATTTAATTAAAAATAAATCGATATAAATAAGGGTCGATATCGGGTATTTTGATATCGTGAATGCCCAATGCCTATAGATATCGATATAATAGCATCATATTTTCGAACGAAAAAACCGGTAACAACAAGTCGACCCTTATTTATATCGATATTTTTTAATTAAATTTTATTATTATTAAATATGTTTATATATATATATATATATATATATATATATATATATATATATATATATATAT
>SEYY01000036.1:136400-146400 GCA_009176605.1 Armadillidium nasatum | reverse complement strand
ATGGTTGAAACGTTGTTCATGCTATGATTTAGGGGTTTTACTGAAATATATATATATATATATATATATATATATATATATATATATATATATATATATATATATATATATATATATATAATATATATATATATATATATATATATATATATATATATATATGTAAGATTTCGGCATTATCAGTAATTCTCTCCGCATTCCCTCCTTAAAAAGATTACTAAATATTTTTCATGATTGGCAGGTTATTAAATTAAATCAGATTTTATTATATTCTTTTACGAGGCTATTGAATTGATTTTACATGATTAATTAGTTAGGGTTTTCATACAAAAATAGTAATGGTATAATTGACATTACATGCTACAAATGAATAGCATATATTTAATGTATAGAGCATTTTAATGGAAAAATTTAAATATATTTGGCACTCTATCCCAAATTGGCTTAAAGCATTTGTTAACGTTCAAGGGTGGGATCCAATATCCATAAAAGTTTTTTTAATTTTTGACCGATTTTTATGAAATATGAAAGGTATATGCATTTCAATGCTCTAAAAAAAAAGTGAATTTCTTACGCTTTTCGGTATTTATAACTGCTTGAAAGTTTTTGGAAAATTATCTTATGAAAAAGTGAACAGCGGGAAAAACAACTGGTCGAAATGACGTGAAAATTGAACTGCATATTTACAAATGTATTTAGCTACAAACGCTAGGATACGATTTTTGAAATCTGCTTTAGGGAAAAAAAGTTTAATGTCTTTTATAACCAACAGTAAAAATATTTTAAGAAAAATTTACCATTCCGAAAAAAAATCTACAAATACAACTTTTTTTCATATTTGGAGATTGTTCAGAGGAGGTTCAGAGCTACAACTTTCTTATTCAATACTATATGTTCTTTTCGAAAAATGGTCTCTCAAATTTTGGAAATTTTGAATTTTTTAAAAAACGACAAATTTTAGAGAGTATATCTCGAAAACTACAAATGACACTGAATGATGTATGAAGAAGAAGTTGTATCTCTTTACCTTCTCTAAGCAACTGCCCAAAAAGGGAAAAGTTGTACAGGATGTATTTTTTAAAAAAAAATTTTCTGCGCAATGTAAAAAATTTTTTGAAATTTATTTTTCCTGGAAAAAAAAAAAATAAATAAAGAAAGGACAAAATCTTTTGAAAAAGTTATTACTAAATACAATATTAATACTTAAAATTTAAAATAAAATTTACCTAAGCAATTCTTTAAGTATTAATTAATTGAAAATTCAAGTAATTTTTCATTACATATTTAGATGAATAAAAATATTTTACAACAATTCAAAATTAGGCCTCGTAATTAAATTCTATAAATAAAATAAAAACAATAACAAAAAAAAAAAAAAAATAATATAAAGAAAACAAAAATAATAATTATTTAATAATTTGGGAAAAAAAAACAGAAATAAAAATTTTAAAAGCGAAAACACAATTCCAGAAATGAAACACTACAAAAGAAATTGCTAATGGCTAATTTTTTCTTTAAAATTGAAATTGTTTTAAACAGGTTTTTCCGTTTCCATGAAATATTGCATTTCAAAACCAAATGTTCAGACGCAGTTCTTAATGAGTTACAGAGTAAAATAATCACTTATTCAGAGTGCGAGTTAAAATTTTAAAATATAAAATAATATGGTAAATGATATATATATATATATATATATATATATATATATATATATATATATATATATATATATATATATATATATATATATATATATATATATATATATATATATATATTTAATATTGATTTATTTATTTCACTTATTACTTTTCCCACTTTCGTGGTGTGGTGTCCACCACAATTCCCTCACAGACATATCCATTCCTACTTTTCATCCTTTTACACCACCTCAATCCATGTCACTCTGTCTTCCACAAGTCTACTATCCTCTGCTAAACTCAAATTCCTTCCACCCAAAATTTCTTTCACTCCATCCATCCATCTCCACTTTGGCCTTCCACTCCTCCTACCCAAATCCACCTCGAATCTAAGTACCTTGCCCACCATTCTGTCCACTCTACTCCTTTTCCATCTTCATTTCTCCCTTATACTTTCATTTTTAATCCCATCAATCCTTCTCAATTTACATATCGCTCTTAAACTTTTCATCTCAAAGACATTCAAATTTTTCTTCGCCCGAGCATTTGTCATTCATGTTTCACACCCATACATTACAGAAGGCAAACACATACCTTCAAACATTCTTATCTTTATTTCTTTCAAAATTTTTCCTTTCTTCAATACTTCTCTTGGACCACACAAAACTTTCATTCCCTCTACCAATCTATTCTTTATTTCTTTTTCCGTATCACTCTTACCTTCCACCAACATTCCTAGATATATGAATTCATCCACCTCCTCATGTTTCGCATAATCTATCGTATGATTTTTCAAAATCCAGAAAACACATACCCTTTTATTATATTCACGCAATTTTTCGGTAATCAATCTCAGTGTGAAGACCTGGTCCACACATCCCCAACCCTCCCTAAAAAACCCTTGTTCCTCACCCTTTCCCTCACTTGTCGATTCTTTCACTCTTGTCACCAACACCTTCCCATAAATCACATTCAGCAGGCTAATCCCCCTCTGATTTTTTCCAACCATCTTATTTATCACCTTTTCCTGTGTTTTTGGGTACATTGTAAGAATCCTGCCACTCCTGAGGCACTCTCTTTTCTCTCCAACATACATTAAACTTTCTCACCAACCAGTCATTCAACTATCTAGGTCCCTCCATTTTCATCTCTCAATATATATATATATATATATATATATATATATATATATATATATATATATATATATATATATATATATATATATATATATATATATATATATATATATATATATATATATATATATATATATATATATATATATATATATATATAATATAGTATTTGCATAGTATATCACTAATGAGTATAAAGGAAAGGAAGTTTTGTGAATTGAGGTTCAAATTCAAATTAGTGTTCTCGAATAAAATTAATATTGGAAGGTTCTTAAAATTTAAAGAAAAACTTCTCTCAAATTCTCGCTTTCTATAAATAAAGATATATTCGTCTTCTGTTCTTGTAAATATCTTAAAATACATAAATGGACCTTATTTTATTATCCTTACGTTTTCTCCGATGTTGTAATTGAATATATAATGCTGAACAAAGCTTCATAAATTATCCTCACAGTACTGTCATATTTATCGTTCGCCGAGGAGTTTCAATTATATTTCTATAGCTTCCTGCCCAGTGACACTCAGACATCAAATCAAGTTTCTCATACTCCTCTTTATCTTTATTTTTTCTAAAACCATTATATAATCTCTTAGTTCCCTCTCCCCTGTACCTAAGTTCACGCACAAAAAGGATTTACACACACATTTTTCAGTCGTCAGTTTCATTGCTTCCAAACCATATTCAGTAAATGTTCTGGTATTATTTTTAATAACTTCATTGACATTTTTTTTTTTTTTTTAAAGTTCACATCACATTGCCCTATTCGAGAAGAGGAACTTTTCTAGGTAGTATATACCTAGGATTCCCAAGAGGAATCGAACCGGCGCCCTCAAGCACGTGAGTCAATCACACTACCGTTCTAGCCACGGTAGACATAATCTTTGTTCAGTAGAAAATGAGAAAGTCGCTTCACGCCAAAAGAAGCACTTTTGTTTCAAGCTTCAAAATAAATGTTATCTTTCATGAGAGAGCATTATATATATATATATATATATATATATATATATATATATATATATATATATATATATATATATATATATATATATATATATATATATATATATATATATATATATATATATATATATATATATATATATATATATATATATAATAGTAATATTTAAATTTACCTATGATTGTCAGGTTAAATGCTTTTGAAATTTTTGGTTCAGTAGATACCTGGCATTCATAGATGCCAGAATCTCTCGTCTGAGCGCTGGTCACTTTTAGAAGCCAGTCAGGAGATCCATCTGCGTGCAGTGCTGTAAAACGTTGATCAGATGTGTAGGAATACAGCCCAGCTGTTAAAACATGAGAATCTCTTTTCCTTATCCATGTCACCTGGAAATATATATATATATATATATATATATATATATATATATATATATATATATATATATATATATATATATATATATATTATATATATATATATATATATATATATATATATATATATATATATATATATATATTATATATATATATATATATATATATAATATATATATATATATATATATATATATATATATATATATATATATATATATATATATATATATATATATATATATATATATATATATATATATTATATACAATACACCATATCCTGCATGATGCAGGGTGGAGTCAATTGCAGAAATTTGAAATTTCTGCAGTCGTACGTGGGAATAAAACCTGGTTGCAAATAATATATATATATATATATTATATATATATATATATATATATTATATATATATATATATATATATATATATATATATATATATATATATATATATATATATATATATGGTAAGGGGCGCACTTTTGAGAGGCATCAGATTCTGTAAAAAAGTCGCTAATTCTGGCAACCTTGTGCACTTCGCACTTTTTCGTGTGGCTGTTTGGCAAGCCCACGGTCTTTTCTTACCCCATGGAGACTACCCAACATAATGAGGGTTGGTGGCTTAGCCCAGCACAGCAACCTTTTTATTTTTCAGCATATTCCCTGACTAGTTTTGTATATTTTGTGGCTTCTCGCCTGAAATGCATTTTGGAAGTGGGTAACCTTCGAGTTGTGGGGTTCAAGAGGATGGATACAATCGTCTCTAACTGATTCTTAAGCCTAATTGAAGGTTCTAGACCACACCTAACCCTCACACAGCCATTCACACACTCTTTATTGACGGGTTTTGGAAGATGGAGCTTCCTCTTTTGGTGTTGGGCATTTAAATGAATAGAATTGAAAGTGCAGCTCTGAATATCATTTATGAAAAGTGAGAATAAAGTTTGAAATAGAACAGAGCTCTGAGGAGCAACATAATTAATAGGAAAGGAAGAAGAGTTCACTGCATCAACAAATGCTGATATGGAATAATTTGTGAGAAAATTAGGCATGAGTAAGCAAAGAGAAACTGGAAACCGAAAGTAAGGAAGTTAGAGAAATGAGACTTGTACTATGCCCTATCAGATTGTATATCTTCAAGTGTCACCACTCAAGACTCCCTATAATCCTATTGGCAGAAGATCTTAAATCAGAAGATAGGAAATTATGTCACCAGTTGACCTCAATCGCCAAAAGCCATTCTGATGATCAGAAAGAAGGGAATGAGACTCTAGTTTTTCCAGGAAATGAGAAATGAGGAGATTTTCAAAGATTTTAGACAACACTAGCGAAAGCTACAGAATGATAATTGGAATATCAGAGTGGCTACCGCTCCTTGGGATCGGTTCAATAAATGTGTGCTTCCAGAATTGAGGAAAACTATTAGTACTGATGCATATAAAGTTGAGTCAAACGAAGACAGACTATAATTCAGACCCTTACTCGCTCAGAACACGGAGAGGAATGTCATCTGGAACACTATCCTTAGATCTCAGGAATTCACCCGATCATTTGTAATCACAGGTAGAGACATAGGACACCTCAGATAAGGAATAGGAGGAGAGATGCAAAAATCGTTCAGAATGGAAGTAGATGAGAAAAAGAGTTTGAAAAGACTTGACTTTCAGAAGTATTATCTACATATCGTAGATAGATCTTATATCTAAAATCCTAAAGATAGGCATGAAATTTTTGAATTGTCTGAGGATGCAACTGACGTTCTCATTAGTCTTAAATATCTTTATGTTTAATTAAGAAATTTAGTTTCTTCTTGAAAATATAATTAAGCAATATTTTCGGAGAAAAAAATCCAAACAAAATCATCTTCATTTGGATGAAAATATTAAAAAATGTATCAAATAACAAGTGTAATAGATCCTGGGTTTAAGCTTGACTGGTGCCCTGAAAAGGAATAAGGTAACAGAAGGGATTCCGTATTAGCGACAGCACAGTTCATATTCAAAGCTTCTAAAACTTTTAATATCAAAATGAGCTATCAGGGGATTTACCGGGAAGAATTTCATGAAGCCATCCAACAAAGAGAATATTGTTCAGCTTTAAGGCTACCTCAACTCAAACCCCGACAGACACATACCAAATGCAGGATCACATTAATATTTAAATATAAAAACATTTCAAACAACCTTGTATTTCGGAAGAAAGGGATGTACAGATAAATACAAAAGATCATGAAGAGATGTTTCCAACACTGGCAAAACTATCAAAGAAATATTTGTCAATTTTTCAGCATCTTTTGCTCCTGTGAAATGAATCATCAGCTTCATAGGACAATTATTATCCACACAAATGTTGATTTAATGAAATTTTTTTTTGAAACTCTTTAATGTTTGTGAAATGCAACAATAACTAGAATTATGCTTTTAACTTTTACGATTGATAATAAAGAATTAAAAAGACCTCTAGAATAAAAGAAATCATAATTATTTTCAAAATTATTCTTATTCACATTCACCTTAATTAAATTTGTGTATTTTCTGCTCTATTGTATACAATAATTCAGAATTTAAAAATAAATCCCAATAGAACAAATTTAATTCTAATGACTATGATTAAATAATTTTTTTTTAATTGAATTTACTTGTATTTAAGTATAGTCCATTTTCCCTGTACTTGTAATTGAGCAATTCTGATGCAATTGTACTTGTACTTAAGTACAGTAGGCTGTACTTTAATCCAAGCCTGATATATATATATATATATATATATATATATATATATATATATATATATATATATATATATATATATATATATATATATATATATATATATATATATATATATATATATATATATATACATATATATATACATATATATATATATATATATATATATATATATATATATATATATATATATATATATATATATATATATATATATATATATATATATATATATATATATATATATATATATATATATATATATATATATATATATATATATATATATATATATATATATATATATATATATATATATATATATATATATATATATATATATATATATATATATATATATATATATATATATATATATATATATATATATATATATATATATATATATATATATATATATATATATATATATATATATATATATATATATATATATATATATATATATATATATATATATATATATATATATATATATATATATATATGACCTCCGTTTTCTCTAAAGTTTTCGAATCTATCCTTAACAGAAGATTTGTAAACATCTCAATTTTTCTAATCTTATCTCAGATCGCCAGTACGGCTTTCGTATGAAACTCTCAACTTGTGATCTTCTTTTCCTTCTCTCTGACTCTTGGTCCTTCGCTCTTCAGCATTTCGGTGAATCTTTTGCTGACGCGTTCGACATATCGAAAGTCTTCAATAGAGTCTGGCACAAATCTTTGATTTCTAAATTTCCCTCTTTCGGTATCTATCCTTCTCTTTGTGATCTTCTCTCTAATTTCCTTTCCGGTTGTTCTATAGCAGCTGTTGTGGACGGCCAACGTTTTTCCTTTAAATATACTAATAGTGGTGTTCCTCAGGGTTCTGTACTATCCGAACACTTTTTCTGTTTCCATTCATGATTCTCTCTATTACCTCATCTCTTATCCACTCCTATGGCGAAGACTCCACCCTTCATTACTCATTCCAGTTTGAAAAATGTCCCTCCCAACAGCAGTTGATAGATTCGGGAAGGGTAGTCTTGGAGCACTAACTTCTGATCTTTCACGTATTTCAAATTAGAGCAGAGAAAACATGATTGTTTTCAATGCCTAAAAAACTCAGTTCCTCCATCTCTCCACTCGACACAATCTTCCACACACTTCTCACACAACTCAAACCTTCATCTGTCCTCAATATTCTGGGTACCTTTTTCTCGTGATCTTTCTTGGAAAGATCACATTACTTCTCTCTCTAAACAATCTTCTAAGAGGTTGGGTGATCTAAGGTGCCTTCAGAACTACTTCAGGCCACCCTAGTTGCTTGCTCTCTATAGAGTTGTTGTTCACTCCTGTATGGAGTATGCTTCACACAGCTGGGGAGGCTCCACTCGTACAGCTCTATTTGAAAAGGTGGGGTCTAGTGCTTTTCTTCTCATCAACTCTCCTGCTCTTACTAACTCTCTTCAATCCCCTTTCTGCCTGTCGAATTGTTGTGTCACACTCTTATTACTATCGCTATTACAATGGGCACTGCTCTTCTGAACTCTCTCTTCGCATATCTCCTCCACAGAGAAGAGCTCGTGAAACACGCCTTTCTTCACAGTCTCTTCCTTTCCTTGTCCAACTCACAGACACCAGACTTAACCGCTATGCTCAATCTTACATATACTCTACTGGTAAAGTCTGGAACACACTCCCTTTATCTGTTTTCCCAACTTCCTTTGACTTGCATACTTTCAAAAGCCGTGTATCTGGATATGTCGGCCTCCATCGGCCAAAAATAGTTTTTTTTCAGTTCCGTTCAGGAGGAGATATAAATAAAAAAATATGCATCTATAACTTCTTCATGGAAGGGTTTTCACCCTGTCAGTGTAACCTGAATATTTCGGCATCTGTTCCTAAAAGTCTTTCTCCTAGAGTGCTCATAAAGAAAATGTTTTTCAGTTCGTTGGTTCCTGTGCCAGTCCATGAGTTTTATTTAAACTTCCAGGTAAGATTTTCACCCTTTCAGTGGGACTATTATCTTCTCCGTCTACAGCTTAAGCACTTTCTTAAAGAGCTCTCCAGAAGATCATGCTTCTCGGAGCTGTGGTTTCCCATGCTGGTCCTGGAACTGCTTCAAGTAGTGAGCAATAATTATAGGGCCGTGTTGCCAGTCTTTTCGCCCTTGCTGTATATATATATATATATATATATATATATATATATATATATATATATATATATATATATATATATATATATATATATATATATATATATATATATATCCTCCAATCTGGTAGCATTACGACTGTCAGGTGTTACTCCTCCAGAATAAAAAAGTTCTTCCTAGTCCGATTCGGAGTATTGGTATCCCGAGCATCTTTTTCTATGTAGTATGCTTTCTACGGCTGTCGTCACAATCTTCTAATGCTGTTGTTACATGGATAGAGACAATAGGTCTTCTCATCTCTTTTTCAGCTTATCGTGTAGTCTAGTTATAAGGGATTAAATAATTCTTATATCACTTTAAATGCAAAAAATTTGAAATAATCATTTTTCAGCTGAAATTGGCTTATTTTAGCTTCGTATATAAAAAAAAAATCTTAATAAAAAGCAATATCTGTTATTTCACAGGCATGTTTTTCCTTCCCTTACTTGAATAAATTTATTTTTTTCATTTTTTTTAATGTTGAAAAAAGTAAGTTTATGCGAATTTTTTAACGTTTTCTCTGAAAAAAAAAATTTTCCTCTTGAAAGTTGAAATTTTTTTTTTTCTTTCGTATAACCTTCTTTAAATAAAAGTTTTTTCAGTGTTTATTTTGTAATCTTTCAGATTATCTTGTTTCGTTTTCTTGATTCTTTTTCTTCTTCTTCTTCTTTTTAACACGTCTTACTCCCATGACACCAGAATATATATATATATATATATATATATATATATATATATATATATATATATATATATATATATATATATATATATATATATATATATATATATATATATATATATATATATATATATATATATATATATATATATATATATATATATATATATATATATATATATATATATATATATATATATATATATATATATATATATATATATATATATATATATATATATATATATATATATATATATATATA
>SEYY01000036.1:116400-126400 GCA_009176605.1 Armadillidium nasatum | reverse complement strand
TAATTTTATATAAAAAAAATAATTTGAATTAATTAATAAATTTCATTAGAAATGTCCTCATTCCTCTCC
Organism: Armadillidium nasatum; assembly: GCA_009176605.1. Lineage (NCBI taxonomy): Eukaryota > Metazoa > Arthropoda > Malacostraca > Isopoda > Armadillidiidae > Armadillidium > Armadillidium nasatum. The sequence continues at coordinate 126,331 of SEYY01000036.1, read as the reverse complement.
CTTTTTGTATCTTTCTTTCTCCATCGCTTCCATAGGTAACCATCTTTCTTTTTCTATCTTTTCAAATATATTATTCATCCTAATGTTTCAATATCATCGGTTGGTGGAGAATATATCTCATACTTAGTTTTTCCATCAAAATAAATTATTTCATCTCTTAACATCATATATATTTATAAATTAAATCATACCCTACAAAAACTTGAATTAAATTTTTGTATTATTAGTATCAATGCTTGCCTGAATCTGAATAATATTCCCTTCATTACGATGATTACTTACTCTGATTTTATTAAAAAAAAACCAAGACCGTATTTGTTTAAGGCTAAGGGATATTTATCTCCATTAATTAACAGTTTTACTGATATAATATTGATCTATATCTTGCGAAGTTAATTAATACAATCTTATCAATAAATCCTTCATAATAAGAGGGTCGAATTGTAAAAACATTTTAGTTTTAGTTTTTAATTTGCAGTGTATTTAGCTTTTTTACCGGTGAATAAACTCCATTTCATTCGTTTTTCTGTACCTATAACGGTTAAAAAGGTTTTTTTTTTTAAATTTACACCTTTTTCAAATAAAAATTTCAACCAAATCACTAATTGAAAAGTCTTGAAAATTGGCTTGCATATTTATAAACCTTTTGGCTACAAAAGCATTTAATAGGTATTTGCCAATTTCTTACCAACTGTCGAAAAAAAAATTATTTTTCTACACTCCTGGACAAAAATTAAAAAAAACTACACTTTAGGAAATTATAATTTTTGGTTTGCTCATAAAGAATGGAAAGGGTTACAGCTTTATCTCAATACATAATTCAATGCTATTTGAGTTTCGAGATATAACTTCTCAAAAATAGTCAATTTTTGAAGAATTTCAAAATTCCCAAAGTTTGACAGACTATACCTCAATCAAACAAAAAGCATTTAATTAAATAAATATTATAGCTCTGTCCCTCATCTAAACACTCACCAAAAATAAAATAAAAATTGTATCATGGCTATGTTTTTAAATAATTTTTTTGTTTGGAATGGTAAATTTTTGCCATTTAAAAAAAAAAAAATCAAGTTCCTATAACTTTCTATCTAAAACAGATATAAAAAAAGTTTCACGATACGATTGTTGAAATTGGGGCTAAGAACATTCAGCTAAATTTTCAGATCATTTCGACCACTGGTTTTCCACTTCTATTATTATTTATTACTTTTTTTTTTTTTTTTTTTTTTTTTTTTTGAAGTTTGGCTCCAAATAACTTTTAAACCGTTATAAGCCAAGAAAAACGTCAAAAAATGCATATATACTGCAAATTTCAGGGTAATCGATCAAAAACCAAAAAAAACTGTTTTTGAAATTGGACCCTTCCCATAAGGCATAACATAACCAGTTTTCTCAGAAGATCCACCCTTCTTTCCCAATGCGAATGGAAGCTTTCCCGATTATAGTTTTGAATTCGTTTGAAATGATTGTTTCCTACGTACATATTTCATTTTTTAACTTGCAAAGTAATCTTCCTTTTATCTAGCATTGAAATCTGCTTATTAATCGTTTCTAAAACGTTCTTAAAAGTTTCTTTTGTCAAAACGTTAAAATGAATATCAAAGAGTTGAGATCTATTTTCTACAACAAATTTTTTTATTTGATCACCTTCAGATTGTAATTCAGTTATTGAATTATTTAGAGTGTTTAATTTGTTTTCAGCATTTGTTATTAGAGCTTTATTTATTATTGATATGTTTTATTGTCTCATCAACCTTACCCTCTGTTTTAAGTAACTAAATTATTTGTATAAATTTTAATCGTAACATTATTTTCTCCATCAGGATTTGCTACACTTACCATTTTTTTAGTTTCAATATCAAAATTACCTTCATCATCTAAATTAAATTCTATACCTGGAAGTCTTGTAGTTGCAGTTGTTACAGGTCCTTCTCCAAAAATATTAACGCTCATTATAGAGAAAAAATAGTTCTCTAAATAATAGAATGAAAATATATTTTAATACAGCTAATCCGAAAAGAATTATTAAACCCAAAAGACCTCAAATAATATCATAAAAATTTTGAATTTGATACGTTGAATAAAAAATCTCACATTTTATAAAATTTTCAAATTGTAGAAGAGGATCCACACAGAATGAATCAAAATAGTAGCATTTATTATTTTTAAACCAACATGTCCTATGCCTTCTAGATTTTTTTTTTATAGAATCTAGGTTTTTGATTCCACATTCAATTTCTATTTCAGAATTCTTTGGGGAAAGAATATTTCTCATGTAAATATCAGTAAAATTTATAATTTTTAATTTTTAAACATATTTTGACAGTCACATTGACTCAATGGTCTATTTTAAATATTTAACTTTTTAATCGTTTCAAGCATAATTCCTCGCCAGTTGTTTTTCGTCGAGGGTAAGGAGCTAAAAGAGGACATTTCCCTTTTCCATTTGACGATTATGTCTTGCAATTTCTTTCACCTTCTTGTCAGCTGCTTTCTTATCATTTATCGTTTTTGTGATAGCACTAGTATCACCGGCAAGAGATCCTACTGCACTCGCAGCTGCTAATAATGCTGGAATAGTTAATGTAAAGCTACATTGTTTATTATAGATTTGATTTTGTAATCTTAAATTATATTTGAGCTTGATCCGTTTCAGGCTCTCCTCAACATTTATTTTATTAGAAGACTTATTTTCTACTATGATCAATTTCTTAGATTTCTTTCTGTAGCGAACCAATGTATTCTATGCTTTTTTGAATGATACTTTTGTCAGTTTATTTATAATTTCGAGACCCTAATCGTATATATTTTTCTCGGAACTCTTTCTTTAAATATATCTTTAAGCGCATTTGCTATCTTATCTCCAGATTTTTCCTTAATTGAAATAGCTCAAGCATAATTACTATATATATATATATATATATATATATATATATATATATATATATATATATATATATATATATATATATATATATATATATATATATATATATATATATATATAACTGTTAATACGCAATTTATATTTTTATTTCCAAATCAGCTTGCCACTGGTTGTCAACACTAGAAAAAATCACTCTTCTCGCAGAAAATCTATGCTTTATCGACAACAACTAACGACTTAAACCAATCTATAACTTTCTAAGAAGTTTTTGGTACCAAATCATTGATTCCCGAGTATCCAGTTTGAAGATTATAATATATTTCTTTTATTTTTTCTGAGCCCACTTTCGTGAGCTCTTTACCACGGTTTTTGATGATAACCCTTTTCCAAATATTGATTTCATTTGCATGACTGTCATTAGTCTATCGTCTTTTCTAACATACTCTGGTTCATTAGGATCTAACGCAATTTCACTCGCCTGTTTAGCTAATAAATCGTCTACCGCATTTCTCTCTTTCGTACTTTTATGTTTTAAATAATTTATATCATGTTGTTTACTAGCCTTATCTAAATTATTGAAGCTTTTATAACCTTCTTGTAGTCTCTTTTTTTTACTTTGTACATGGACCGCAATATGAATATATTTCCGTATTATTAAAAGATCCATTTTCAATATCTTCCGATGGAACATTATTAGGTAAATTCAAATGTACTTCTGGTAAAGGAAGTTTCTTCAACATTGAAGTTAACAATCCTGGACCAGTTTTAGTTCTTAAAAATAATCTCAATTCATTAATGTACTTTTGATATTCGAAAGTTAAATTCATAGACTCCTTAATAAATTTTTTCTTATTACTTCTGGTTGGGCTGCATATATACATTTATTTAAGAGGAAAAAGCTTTTTAGGAATGTAGGCCTGTTTAAAATTAGCTTGATATTTTCCCTCGCCCGGCTGTAAAGTTTCATTTGTTACGATGTAACCGAACGGTTTTCTCCAAACTTCTTCACAAAAATTTTGAAATTCTTTCCAATCCATATTTTTTGAAATAATATCATCATCATATATATGGATCGTATGTTTCTAGGTAATGAAAATAAAATTATAAGGTTAGCATTGATTCGTATCGTTTGACGAGGAAGTTTAAAATAATTTTGACGAATAGAAATATAACATATTGTTATGTCTCCCTCTCGTATAATAATCTTTGGCTTTACTTTGATGTGAATCAGTTATTATATCATCGAATATAAAAAGATTCTGTTTCTTTTTTTGTAATATCTTTAGGATCAGGACTAGAATTTGTATCTTCGTAATAACTAAAATTAAATTTTTGTTTTCCAAGAATTTAAGAACTTCATATTTATTATATCCTTTATCGAATACTGATTTTAAAAGCTTGTAATCAGGCTAATCTAAAGACTTTCCAAATACAAATACTTTTTTCATAATCTAACCACTTATCCATAAGTAACATTCTTAATAATAATTTTGTTATACCACATCAAGATTTTTCAATAATTAAAGCTCTGCAATTAGGAGATGGTAATAAAAAATGATGTTCTTGATTATTTCTCTTGTTAATCATCTTTCCATTCAATGTTAATATTGTTCATTTTATTTATAATAGTGAAAAAAATTAATAATATTTTTTCTTACATTTAACTTACAATGAATTTACTTTTATCGGTATTTAAGGTCATAATATAATTTTTAAAATTTTTAATAATTTATAAAATTCATTTTTAAAATGTAAAAGTGCGAGAATCTGCATTTTTGTATAGTTTTGAATATATTCAAAATTTATATATTTATTTATTTAAATTTTTAAAAAAATTAAATTTTCTTTTTCTATTTCGATCTAACATGTGTCTTCCAAGAATTTTATTGTTTTTTATTTAAAATTTTGCATCCTAAAATTTTCTAGTAAATTATCCGTAATTAAAATTTTTTTTTTAATCTTTTAAAGGAATCCATAAATCTAAAAAAATATTTATTATCAGTTAATTTTAAATTATTCTTTTCCATAAATGTGTAAATATCATCCATATACTTTTTTATTTTTTAAAATTGTATATTTTCCCTAATTCTAACTTGCAACTAATTACAAGTAACTTACAATTAACTTAAAAATAACATATTTTTATAATTTTTTTTTTATGATTTACACCGTCAATAAAAAATATGTTCAAAATTTAAGTCAAATTTTTATATTTTATATTATAAAAATTTTATATTTTATATTTTATATTTTATATTTTAAAAGTGTTTATATTATTCTCTACTATATAACATTTATCATAATCTCTCGATAATGCTATTCTATTTACCTTTGTATAATGCAAATAATGTTTTTTACTTTGTATTAAATTTTGTTTCCTATATACTTTCATCACCAAATAAAACATTTTTATATTCATCAATGTTAATCATTTGTTTAATAACTCTTCTCTTCACTCCCTTGGATTTTTTATTTTCTTCATTTTCAATAGATTCAAAAGCGTATAATTAGGCTCTAATAACTACTTATACCGATAACAAATTCTGTTATCAGTATTCCAGCTATTTCATGTTTCATTTTACCCAATACCTTTTTATTTATTTTTTTTCTGAATAAAATTCATGTTCTTTTGGATAATCTGATGTATCAAACAGTTGCATAATCTTTTTCATATTTCATCCAGCATTCTTTTTTTAAGTTCTTTTAATAGTAGTAAGGAACGAGACAGTACGATCAAGTACGAGATTTCGAATGAATCATGCCAGCGAAATGAGTCAAAAAGTCCCGGAATCCCCAGGTGGTTAAACTTGATGAAAAAACGTTAAAGAAATTGAATAATATTTAGGTAATAAGAAGGGGAAGTGAAACGTATCCCTCAGAATAAAACGTTCACAGATACTCTTGCGAAATGAAGGGGGTGGTCTAAAAGCACCGGGACTGAGGTTCAAAAATTACCGAAACTGAGGGGTGTCTGGTAGCCTCGTTTTCCCTACTATATATATATATATATATATATATATATATATATATATATATATATATATATATATATATATATATATATATATATATATATATATATATATATATATATATATATATATATATATATATATATATATGAATCTAAGGAAATTTCAAAAAGTCAGCTTCATTCGTTATGAAATTCCTTGAAGTTTCAGTTGCTTCAGTCCATTAGGGTTACATTAAAAATGTAAAAATTTAAATGGCAAAGTTTTTATTTTTATTATTATTATTTATCGACTTTTCAATAATAATTTTATCATTTTTTATTACGAATTAATTTTTAATTTATTTTACAGGATTTCCAACAAGAATTTTTCAGTTTCACAATTTTAATATTTTATTTCTGGCTAAAAAAATATTATTAGTATTTTTTTCCTTTTTTTTTTTTTTTGAATTATTTTTCATTTTCAATTAATTTTTGATAATGTTCCAAGTGATTTATATATATATATATATATATATATATATATATATATATATATATATATATATATATATATATATATATATATATATATATATATATATATATATATATATATATATATATATATATATATATATATACGTATAAGAGTTCCAAAAATCTTTGTATTTAATTAAGTATGAAGTTCAATTTATGGATTTTCCTTTTCGCTTATAAATTGAAATTCAATACGTATAAAATATATATATATATATATATATATATATATATATATATATATATATATATATATATATATATATATATATATATATATATATATATATATATGTGTGTGTGTGTGTGTGTGTGTGTGTGTGTGTGTGTGTGTGTGTTGTACGATTTGAGGAAAACATTCTACATATATCAAGCTCTGGAATGAAGTTCCCTCTGAAGTACATTAAAACTTCTACGTAACTTAATAGATCGGACTCTAAACTGAGATTAGGTTTAAAGGCGTAACACACTTCGATTTTCTCTTTCAAAAATTTTGTTGTAATTTAATTATCCTCAAGATTTCAAACGTTAATCATTTATTCCTTTATTCTACAACTCATGTTATTTTCTTAAAGATTTGTAATGAAGATTTTCTATGGAGTTAAATTGCAATATTTTAATGAATAGAGATTAAATTATTATTTTTTTCATTTTTTTTTTTTTTAAAGATTACTACCACTTACGAGCGAAGCTCTTTTCCAAGATTGGGCGGAAATGAAAAATGAAAGAGAAGCCCACCCAATCCAGCCTAGCGCAAATCTCTCAGGTGGGCTCAGACGGAGGCCTTAAAGAGAGGAAGATTAAATGTAGCAGGAAAAACAGATGATGGGAGAGAGTTTTATAGAATAGAAGTGGCTGGAAAGAAGGAAGCACCACAACGGGCAAGCCTGGGGTCTACCATATTTACACAAAATCATGTGAAAGCATGGCTCCCCTTGTGCTGTGAGGGCGACGCAATGGTGGTAGAATGCGAGAGGTCAGTTCCCTCGAGCACTTGCCGTTATAGCACCTATAAAAAGGAGATAGTACACCAACGTCACACCGCAGAGACAGAGAGTCATGTGAATTAGAAAGGAGCTAACAGTTTATTAATCTTTTAGCCTTTGACTCTACCCTGTGCAAAAGAGAGGTGAAACCGGAGATCCCCCAATTGTGAGAACAGGGTGAAAAATTATATAATTGGAGCGACTGTTCGGAAGAAAAAGATTCCCTCAATCTGAACAGTATTCCAAGCTTCTTTGAAGCCACCCTAGCAACCATTTTGATATGAGGTTTCCAAGAAAGTTTACTGTTTATGCTCAGACTAAGAATGTCAATGTTATTAGGTAAGACGGGACAGCCTTCGAAAGGGATAGGAAAGTAGGGAGGTTTTCGAGAGGGAAAAATGAAGAAGTTAAGTTTTTAAAGAATTAAATTTTACAAGGTTGAGGACGACACTTTTGAAAAATATATATATATATTTTACAAGTCTTTACTTTCTCTCGGTAACTGGCAAACCTACGATGCTTAAGAAAGTACGATGCTATTGAATATTATTAAATTGTGCTTTATCCACAAGGAAAACAAACAAAGTCCTACCTCATATAGTTCCTAAGCAATGAAATCGTCAAATTTTTTTATTCCATTACACATAGAGTGTTTTCAAACTTTAAAATCGATTTTTCTCGAAACCACTTTTTTGCACATAATAGATTTTCCTTGTAAGCCAACTACTGTAAAATAAACAAACACTTGCTCTCTACATAATTAACGACGACAAACTGTTTGTTTTGTGGATTTTAGTTACAATTGTAATAAAGAAAACGGGATTAAAAGAATATATTAGTAGCACCTATGGCATAACAATATTATACTTAGAGTACATATTGAGATTGAAAAGCAGGAAAATTATACCTACATAAAGTCCAAAAGCTAAAAAAACATTGCATTTTATTAAATTTTATAATTTTTTTCGGATTAGGTGCATATTATAACCAAGAAGGAACATTTAACATTTCATTGAAGAACCTTTTTACAATAAAAACATTTATAAAATAATAAAAGTAATAATAATAATTCAAAATTCAAAATTTTTTATTCAGAGGTATAATTACAGGTTATACATTGTTTCAGTAGGTCCTACTCTACTAGATACAATATTTATAATTAGCTGTACATTACCCTGAAAAGGGGCTTCTAAGGGGAAACACATTGGTTTCCTTTGAACCCCAAAGTTTAGTTGATAAATATTACATCAATATAATTTGATATCCATTATTATACAAATATGATGCATAAATATAATGAGCAATAATAAATATAGCAATAGCAATAATAATAGTAGTAATAATAAAAGTGAAATACAATAGTACCCATAATAATATAAATTAATGACAATTGTAGTTATAATAGTAGCTAGTAATGGTAATAATAATGAGTTAACGACAACAAGAACAATAACAATACTAATAATAATAATAATAATAGTAATGATAATAATAATTGTAATTATAATTATAATAAATACCATAATAATAATAATAATAATAATAATAATAATAATAATAATAATAATAATAATAATAATAATGATAATAATAATAATAATAATAATAATAATAATATGATGATGATGATGATGATGAAATAATAATAATAATAATATAATAATAATAATAATAATAATAATAATAATAATAATAATAATAATAATAATAATAATAATAATAATAATAATAATAATAATAAAAATAATAATAATAAAAATAATAATATAATATAAAAATATAATTATAATAATAATAATTGTTATTATTATTATTTTTATTATTATTATTATTAAGCATAACTATAATAATAATAATAAATATAAAAATATTCTAAACTGTGAAGAACAAAAATTTTAAAATGTTTGCTTTTCCTAAAATTTCTTTCAAAATGTTTCATGCACTATAAACGAAGGTTTGTATGGTCGGTTGCATTTCATTTGCAACGAAATTAAACTAATAGAAACGCTCTAGCGGCAAGTGTGCATAAACAATTCTATCGTCCGTTATATTAAAGGATGCTTTTGCAAAATATTTGCAATAAAACCACATACAATATTTTCTTCGATTGGAATAACTAATCAAAAATGTATGACTTTTTTTCTTACACTTAATAACGCTTCATTGGAATGTTATTATAATAAGATGCAATTTATAAAATATTAAAAATTAAGAAATAAAAAGTAATAAATAATAGTTGCACACTAGGTAATAGCATATAGTGGTGGTTGCACAAACCTTCAAACACGTCACTAGCCGCCCCTGATATATATACATACATATATATATATATATATATATATATATATATATATATATATATATATATATATATATATATATATATATATATATATATATATATATATATATATATATATATATATATATAATGATAAATATTAAATATCGGAAACCATTCTTTTCCCTTTTGTATTAAAAATTTTTTACTCGTTAACTAAAAAAGATTTTGTTTGAAATGAAGAAAAATCTTCATTTTTCATAATCTATAAGAATAAAACGTGCTAA
>SEYY01000036.1:108900-111400 GCA_009176605.1 Armadillidium nasatum | reverse complement strand
TAACTCATTTGAATTAATATCTAGTCTGTCAGAAAATCAGTTTATATATATATATATATATATATATATATATATATATATATATATATATATATATATATATATATATATATATATATATATATATATATATATATATATATATATATATATATATATATATATATATATATATATATATATATATATATATATATATATATATATATATATATATATATATATATATATATATATATATATATATATATATAATATATATATATATATATATATATATATATATATATATATATATATATATATATATATATATATATATATATATATATATATATATATATATATATATATATATATATATATATATATATATATATATATATATATATATATATATGATTACTGATGGAACTCGTCTTTCAAGGCAATGAAAAATCATCAGGACGGTTTCGAATAAATTTTACAAGTCATTCAAACCAGTGAGTAAAATTTCTGAAGAATTTTGTGATTTAAAAAAATCTTCATTTAAGTCTGAGATCTAAATTACTTGCTTGAAGCAAGTAAATGAAGAAATTTTGGAAGCTAAAATAATATATATATATATATATATATATATATATATATATATATATATATATATATATATATATATATATATATATATATATATATATATATAATCGTTCCATTTCAGCTGTTGTTGATGGAGCGACTTCTTCTTCCTTTCCTGTCAATAGTGGTGTTCCTCAGGGCTCTGTCTTGTCTCCTACTCTATTCTTACTTTTCATTAATGATCTTCTCAGCTGTTCATCTAATCCTATACATTCATATGCCGATGACTCAACCCTCCATTCTTCTACTCATTTCAAATCTGCTCCTTCCATTGCATCTAGAGTTGCTTCTCGTCTTCATCTTTCCGACTTCCATTCTTGCAGATCTGGATAGAATTTCCCAGTGGGGTCGTCTCAACCTTGTGAAATTCAACTTTTTAAATTCAACTTCTAGAATTCTCCCTCTCAAAGACACCTCCTAACTTCTATTTCTTTCGATGGTTCTCCCGTCTCTCCTGTTGACAATATAAACATCCTTGGCCTTCACAAAAACAAAAAATTGTCTTGGAAACCTCATATCACAATGGTTGCTAGGGCGGCTTCAAAGAAGCTGGGAGTTCTGCTTAGACTGCGAGAATTTTTTTCTTCCTCTCAGTTACTCCAATTATACAAAGGTCTCATCCGCCCTTGTATGGAGTACTGCTGTCATATCTGGGGTGGCTCAGGTTTCACCCGTCTTTTGGATAGGGTTGAGTCAAAGGCTAAAAGACTTATAAACTGTCCCACTCTTTCTAATTCTCTTGATTCTTTATCTTTGCGACGTGATGTTGGTGCCTTGTCTCTTTTCTATAGGTACTACAGTGGCAAATGCTCGAGGGAACTATCCACCCGTGTACCTCCACCTTTACGGCGTCCTTGCAGCACAAGGGGTGCAATGTCCGCGCATCAATTTTGCGTGGACATAGGCAAATCCAGGCTTGTCTGCTTTGATGCCACTTTTTTTCCTGCCACCTCTGTTTTGTGGAACTCTCTTCCATCTTCTGTATTTCCCTCCCATTTAATCTCAATTTCTTTAAAACCCGCGTCTGCGCCCACCTAAGGAATTTGCGTTAGGTGGGTACTGTAGGAGTGGCTTTTTATTTTTTAGATTTTGTGCTCTTTTAGTTTCATTTTTATTCTTTTAACACCCCCTCCTTGAATAGGGCTTTGCCCCTGAGTGATGGTGATGTGTAAAATATATATATATATATATATATATATATATATATATATATATATATTATATATATTATATATATATATATATATATATATATATATATATATATATATATATATATATATATATATATATATATATATAATATATAATCTAAAGCAAAATAGAAATTACGTTAAAAAACACGAACTTTATTAATTTTAGATTTATATGTTTAGAATTATTATATATATATATATATATATATATATATATAATATATATATATATATATATATATATATATATATATATATATATATCAATAATAATAATATTTAATAATATATATATAGGAAAAGATATATAAATTATATTATATATATATATTATATATATATATATATATATATATATATATATATATATATATATATATATATATATATATATATATATATATATATATATATATATATATATATATATATATATATATATATATATATATATATATATATATATATATATATATATATATATATATATATATATATATATATATATATATATATATATATATATATATATATATATATATATATATATATATATATATATATATATATATATATATATATATATATATATATATATATATATATATATATATATATATATATATATATATATATATATATATATATAAGAAATGGATACAAAAGAAATACACGATTATCGGCTTTGT
>SEYY01000036.1:92500-101300 GCA_009176605.1 Armadillidium nasatum | reverse complement strand
CAAACTCCCTCTTCTCTATAGGTACTACGATAGCAGATGCTCGAGGGAGTTGACCTCTCGCATTCCAGCACCATTGCGTCGCCATCGCAACACAAGGGGTGCCTTGCTTGACATGAATTTTGAGAGCTTGGCAAACTTTTAGACTTGCATGTTGTGGTACCTCCTTCTTTGCAGCCACCTCTGTTCTGGGAACATCCTTCCTAAGTCTGATTTTCCTCCTGTATTTAACCTACCTCTCTGTCTGCGTCCACCTGAGGGATCTACGTTAGGTTCGGAATTGAATGGATTTTTTATCTCTTAATTATGCCCCCTACTTGAAAAGGGCTCTGCCCGTTAGTGGCAACATAAAAAAAATCATAATTGATTCATAATCCTATTTTTAAAAAAAATAATTGGCAAGCTTCTTCCAGAATTTTTGTAGTCAGTCGATGTAATCTATATTGGAGGTATCAAAAAAGCATTCAGATTACATACAATTAAGTACTTTGAATTGAGAAAGACATTAAAGATTCATGTTTCACCCACATGAAAATAAACTTACGAGCAAACAATGTACTTTATTAACTTCCATGAACAAAAACATACCATTATATTAGTACTTCACATAAATCAGCACTTTTTAGTCATTTGTAATCAATTTCATTATAACCAATCTACCTAATGTAATCACCATCTCAAAGAAGAAAAGAAAAACGTAGAGATGTGTTAATCATCATCATCATTTATGTTCACGTACCCAATGATTTACTTTATAAAAAATTTTTTAAAATGTATTTAAAAGTTTTTCATAAAAAAAAAAAAAAAAAAAAAAAAAAAAAAAAAAAAAAAAAAAAAAAAAAAAAAAAAAAAAAAAAAAAAAAAAAAAAAAAAAAATAACGGTCTCATTTTTCAATACTTTCAATATTGGGTTCAACAACATTATGAATCATTAATTTAAATTTTTTTCCTTTGAAAAATAAAACAGCAAGTTATAATAGACAAGTTTTTAAGTGACTGAAGTATATACTAGGTAAAATGTAGAATATTTCATAAACATCTTACACTTTCCAATCTCTAAATGGAGAAAATTTTAATCTAAATGTTGGAGATGTTTATTTGAACTGAAAATGTATGGAGATCGAAATGAATGTTTAACTAGAATGTCCGAATATTGATAATACACTTTGTAGGATATTTATAATAATACATAAAAAAAAGTTTTTGCCATATAATTAAATTAAAAATTTGACTAATAAACAAAACTTAAAAATGAACAAAGAAATAAATTTAAGTATTTTTTTCCTATACTACTACTACCAATAATAGTAATAATAATAATAATATTTCTTCGTTTTTGGTTCTTCTCAAATCTTGAAAACTTCTTTGAAATTATTGAAAAGAATCCATTCCATTTTTGAAAACGTTCCTAAGGTCTGATGTGTATCAAAAAACAGTGGTTCATATGCATTTTCTGTTGGTAAAGGAACAAAATTATGATGTCAAAATATAGAAAATATTGCAAAGGACTTGAAAATTCTAAAGTTAATAACCAGCTAAATCAATGAAAGAACAAGAAAATTGATAAAAATAAATCTGCGTATTAATGCTATGTACTTGTATCTCCAACTTTATCCATACTTTTCATCAACGATCTTCTCAGCTCCACTTCAACTCTCTTCATTCACATGCAGATAACTCTTCATTCTTATACTCATTTCAAATTTACTCACTCTTTTGCTTCTAGAGTTGCATCTCGTCTTCAACATATGTTTCCCGATAGGTCGCCTCAACCTTGTGAAATTCAATTCTTTAAGAACTCAACTTCTTAACACCTTTCTCAAAACCACCTCCCAACTTTCCAATCTCCTTCGATGGCTCTCCAGTCTCACCTGTAAATAACATTAACATTCTTGGTCAGAACATAAACAATAAACTTTCTTGGAAACATCATGTCACAATGTTTGCTAAAGTGGCTTCAAAGAAGCTGGGAATATGTTCAGGTTGCAGAAATTTTTTTTTTCCAAACAATTGCTCCAATTATATAAGGGTCTTATCCGCCCTTGTATTACATTTAGGAGATTCCGGTACCACATTTCTTTTAGATAAGGTTGAGTCTAAGGCTAAAAGATTAATATAACTGTAAGCTACAGTTAAACTCACTTGACCCTCTATCTCTGCGACGTGACGTTGGCGCACTATCTCTTTTCTATAGGTACTACAACAGCAGTTGCTCGAGGGAATTGACGTCTCGCATTCCACCACCGTTGCGTCGCTCTAGCAGCACACGGGATGTCAGCTTTCACATTAATTGGGAGTGAATATGGTAAACCCCCTGACTTGTCCATTGTGGTGAATCCTTTCGAGTAACTTCTGTTTTGTGGAACTCTGACATCATCTATTTTTCTTGCTGCATTTAATCTTCCTCTACAAGGCATCCGTCTGTGTTTACATGGGAGATTTGCGTTAGGGTCGGATTGAGTGAATTTTTTTTATTTCATATTTCTGCCCCCTCCTAGAAAAGGGCCCAAACTGTGGGAGGTGGTGAACTGAATAATAATAATAATAATAATAATAATAATAATAATAATAATAATAATAATAATATATATATATATATATATATATATATATATATATATATATATATATATATATATATATATATATATATATATATATATATATATATATATATATATATATATATATATATATATATAATGGGCGGGATTTTTTTTTTTTTTTTTTTTTTTTTTTGCAGAAGACTTGAAAAGATAGATGAGGATACAGAGATAAGAAAGTGATCAGAAGAACCCAGGGTTTGACAGTATAAGGAGAAGAATTAGAAGTTTAAATAATGGTCAAGAATATTGATTTGTTCTCCAAGAAGATCAGAGATACGAGTAGAATGCTTCACCAACTGCTTAAGATTGCTTTGCATGGTGAATTTAAGGCATCTTACCGGTTGTATCATGAAAACTTGAGAGCCATTGACAAGAAAATCACCTAATATGAAGATTTCTGAGAATGGTGGAGAGAAAATGTGATCTATTTTGGAGTTTAAATAGTCGATAAATATAAGGTAGTCAGTAGAATTGAGATGAATAAACAGAATAAATGAATTTAGTCGTGGAATGACAAGAGAACTTAACTCACAAGGTGGAAAAATCAGAAGATTCCAAATTAGAAAGATAAGAGCAAGCAAAATCGTTGCGCACATATGCACAACCACCTTTTTTGGCTAAAAATTGAGGATAAAGACTGTAAGAGGAAACAAGATATGATTTGCTATCTGAACTTTCAAGCACTTGTACTAGGGAAAGTCAGATGAAAAGTCTTGGTGGGACCAACCATACATCACTTATATATCTATTGTTATGTTTAGCAATGTGACTTCAAAATAACTAGGTATTATGGACAGAAGAAAACCTAAATTTTATGGTTATTGAATATTTTCAATCTTGATTCAACCTTCATGAGTTGAGAAAAAAAAATTGGCATCTGTAAATCCTAGAGAATTCATATTGGTACTTGATATTGGGTTGCTTAAAATTATTGGTATTGGTTAAAATTTTGGTATTACTCCATCCCTTATATATATATATATATATATATATATATATATATATATATATATATATA
This sequence comes from Armadillidium nasatum, assembly GCA_009176605.1. Classification (NCBI taxonomy): domain Eukaryota; kingdom Metazoa; phylum Arthropoda; class Malacostraca; order Isopoda; family Armadillidiidae; genus Armadillidium; species Armadillidium nasatum. The sequence continues at coordinate 97,679 of SEYY01000036.1, read as the reverse complement.
TATATATATATATATATATATATATATATATATATATATATATATATATATATATATATATATATATATATATATATATATATATATTATTATTATACAGTACTGGGATATATAAAATATTCATTTTACAAGAAATTAATATGACTAAAACTGAATTTAAAATACAAACCTGCATATTACTTTTTTTTTTTTTTAAATCTTTTTCATCCTTTTTTCATCTTTTCAGTCATTATTCCTTAAACAACATTTTATATTTAAAGAAAAATTAATAAAACTGGAAAAAAAAAATATATATATATATATATATATATATATATATATATATATATATATATATATATATATATATATATATATATATATATATATATATATATATATATATATATATATATATATATATATATATATATATATATATAAAAGTTGAATTTGAGTCATACTTCAAAAAACAAGTTCAAGTTCTTGCTATCTCATAATAAATTATATTATACTATATTCAAAATTTTTTTCCTTTTTAAATATCATGCTAGATACCAAAAGAATAATAACAACAATAATAATTTTTAAATTTTTAAATCACAAATGAAAATTTGATTAATTAGTAGCTGTAAATAAAATAGATTAACTAAATGCTTCTTTATTGATACAAATATATTATACAATTCTCTAGGCACCTCTGCTCTTAAATTCAAATCTTCAAGTGGATTTTGAGATAATTCAGAAAGCTTTATATTCATTTGCAGAATGATAAAAAAAAAAAAAAGTGTGGCAATAAATAAAACTATTGTACTCTCATTACAAAATGTACTCTAAATAATTGCCTTTAAAGTATCCATGAATTGGAAGAAAATGAAAAACAGAGCTTCACAAAAAATGTCCTGTACTTTGACCAAAAATTAACTTGGAATGTAAATTTTAAATGTATTAAAAGTAAAGCATAGAAAATAAATTTAAAATATACTTGGGAAATAAGAATTTTATATCATATTTATGTTTTCAGAAGCATGTTTTTAAAGGGTTACACACACACACACACACACACATATATATATATATATATATATATATATATATATATATATATATATATATATATATATATATATATATATATATATATATATATATATATATATAGTAAAGTTAGAGATCACATGAGCTTATCAAAGACAGCCATTATTCCTACCTTCAAAACATATATTATAATTATACATCATAATTATAATTAATATCAACTCATTTCACATCCTCATTTCATTTTTTTAACACTACAACTAATTTTCCAGTCCCTAACATATGCAATTTAAGTTAAGAAGAGGTTACAACACATATAATACAGTCAAACTCCCAAGAAGCTTAATTATGCTTTTAATTTTACTTTACTTTTTTTTCATACCTGTAAGGAAAAATCACACAAAACTGAAATAGAAAATAAAAACAAATATATATCATATATATATATATATATATATATATATATATATATATATATATATATATATATATATATATATATATATATATATATATATATATATATATATATATATATATGAACGTAAAAGAAGTAAAACTAATCAAAATTTCAAAAACCTCAACTTTCGAAAGATGTGAAAAATCAGGATTAGTTGATATACTGTGTGAATAATCTTTTTGAGAAATATGAACCTTCTTGAATATTTTTATATAAAAAAAAGTATACAGAAATATGAAAATTAATATTTTTTTAAAAAAAATTTAAAATTGATGATGCAAAAAATCAACTGGGGTAAAACTAACCACTTGCACAGGTTAAAACTAACCATTCAATGTTATTTATAAATGGCTATTCTGTAGTACTTTTTATAATGTTTATAATTATTAGAATGTTACTCATTATAGCAAATTTAGTTTTTGGTAACATAATTATAGGAAATTTTTAATTTCCATGGTTTTGATATTTGCAGATATATATATATATATATATATATATATATATATATATATATATATATATATATATATATATATATATATATATATATATATATATATATATATATATATAATATATATATATATATATATAATATAAATAATATTTATAAATATATATATATATATATATATATAAAATAAATAAAAAAAAAAAAAAAAAAAAAATATTATATATATATATATATATATATATATATATATATATATATATATATATATATATATATATATATATATATATATATATATATATATATATATATATATAGTGTGTGTGTGTGTGTTCTTGGGCTAAACCATATTAAAATTTCTATGTACTCTTCTGTACTTGATTAAAAGGTAAATCTTAAATATAAAAGTACTATAAATTTACATAATAAAGGATATGCTATACAGGTTAATATGGGTATGGTAAATGTGCTAATATTCAAAATCTACTGAAAATTCAAATAATAGGCCCTTTGCCCAAAATGCTACAGTTTGCTCATGCCATTTCAACAGATTTAGTTAATCTGACATATTTCACTTAACATGGTTGTTCTTGGGTTTTCTAATAATCCTTTACACAAAAAGGGTATTTAAACGTTTTAATTATGGGGAATTTAAACCAGAATTTAACAAAATCAAGTCACTTCTCTTCAAATGTTCCCTTGGGCCTAAACCTAGGGCAATTTCAAAATGTTTTTTTCGCCTTTCAATGGATTTTCGGTTCATAATTACTTTGACAATACTTTAATTACACATTTATTTAGCCTATTTAATACATATTACACATAAAAAAATTATAAACGGGCAGGAAAACAGAATTAAAAGCTAATTATTTCTACATGGAATATGGCGTAAGCCAGTTCTATTGTTTACATAAACGCCATAAAAGCCATTTAAGCAAGAACGAGCGCTTGTACCCCATAGTCCTTGAACGAGCGGAAAGATGGCTCTATTTTTTGAAATTTTTATGTGTCCTCAGCACCGAACTATGACGTCACACTCACAGATGGTTAAGAAAAAACGGAAATCAGCCAGAAAGCCAGCGATCCGCTCGCTTTTGCTCTGTTTCTGAACGCAGCTTCTCTATCTTGCATCAGTTGAATATTTTGAGAGCCCAGCCGCCATGTTGAACTGGAATCAGCTGACTCGAAAACAATATGATATTTATTTTAGAAAATTTTGGAAAACCGTTCTTTGTGCAAATCGTGATATGGTCTAAAAAAGCCCTTACGAAAATAGTGCGACTAATTAAGCAGTTTTCTATTAGTCCAAGTTTTACTTAAATACTAAGTTTTCTAACTTAGAAGATAAACATCATTCTATTCGTCACTTTTGGCGCTAAAATGGCGTCACGACCGTACATTTCTTACGATTTTTGAAGATACTTTTGGTATTGACTAAATTCATGCTAAAAATTTAGGGTAAGTTATGGTGACCATATTTTTCTGACCAAAATTCGGGACACTTCTGAACATTGCCCCCCCCCCCACACACACACTACAAATACACTGCCCGTAAGGGGTTTTAGGGATGTATATAGAAGGTTTTTAATATAAAGAAGAAATACGAATGCTGTTTTCGAAAACAAGTCATATGGTTTAATAGTTAAGGACATTCTACTACTACAACAACAACAACAACAAAAAAACAAAAAAAAAAAAACATCTGGCTGTATGGCGGTGTGTCACTGCCTCTCCTGCTGTCTGGCTGAATAAATAATTTTTGCCAAATCTAAAAATCGGGACAAATGTCCATGTCTAAAAAAAATTGGGACACTGCTTAAAAAATCGGGACGGATGGTCACCGCCTTAGGGTAAGTATAAATGGTTCGTCTCTTATAGGGAATTTAGTGGTTATTCAAAGTATGGTAATAATTTGATGTAGCACGAACCTCTCCTATTTTCACTATATTGAAAATATGAACTCAAAATATGTTTACATGCATTCTACACATACTTTTTTTTCTCGGTCGAGTAATATAAATACATAATAAAAAGAAAAACCCCCCAAAAAAATCATAAACAAAAATAGTATTTATGCTGCAAAAACGAAGGGAACTGTCCGAAAAAATTTTCTTCTTAAATAGATCTGGCAACGAACGTCTCCGTATGTAAAAGCAAACGTGTCCGTTTTCTATGTAATGAAAGAGAAAACGGCAAACTATTTTTGTTTTATACAAAATTTTGTGTTTATAAAGAATATTTAATACATTTTCATCACTTTCATATAAAACTAAAAACGAATTAAGTGTATTTTCACATTTATTGCACTTATCATCAACATTTAATGTAGACAAAGCCATGTCATGTCAGCTTACACTATTAATGCAATTATTGGCCTTTTCCATAGGCTACTAGCCGCTACTTAGGCTAGGGTTTATCTAATTTCCAGTGTGTATGTGTGTATAGGTGTACGTGCGTGTGCGTGTATGTGAGTTTTTTATTTTTAAGACGCGTTTATGCGACATATAAAGTTACGATTGTGTATTTTTAAAAAAAAAAAAATCCTTTATTAGATTTTCTACTATAATATATATATATATATATATATATATATATATATATATATATATATATATATATATATATATATATATATATATATATATATATATATATATATATATATATATATATATATATATATATATATATATATATATATATATATATATATATATTATATTTTTTTTTTTTTTCACCGACATCATAATATCGATATATACAAACATCGATAATTCAATACAATTTTTTGACATTTATTTTTTTATTATTATTATTATTTACCTTTTATTTCATTTATGTCTGTTATTATTATTATTTACTTTTCTAGCGTACTTAATTCGACTTATCATAACCTGAACTACCGAAGATTGCCGTATCACACGGCAATCTTCGGTAGTTCAGGTTATGATAAGTCGAATTAAGTACGCTAGAAAAGTAAATAATAATTACGCTAAAAAAGTATATAATAATAATAATAATAATAATAATTATAAAAATACTACTACTATATAATAATAATAATAATTATAAAACTACTACTACTAATAATAATAATAATAATAATAATAATAATAATAATAATAATAATAATAATAATAATAATAATAATAATAATAATAATAAATAGGCATAAATGAAATGAAAGCTAAATAATCATAATACGAATTTCAATAAATCTACATTGATATATCGATGTTTTGAAATAT
>SEYY01000036.1:52500-87500 GCA_009176605.1 Armadillidium nasatum | reverse complement strand
ATGCAAGGACATGAGACCCTTGTATAATTGGAGTAACTGCGAAGAAGTAAAAATTTCTCGCTACCTAAACAGAACTCCCAGCTTCTTTGTGATGTGAGGTTTCTAAGACATTTTTTTGTTTATGTGAAGGTCAAGGATGTTTATACTGTAAACAGGAGAGATGGGAGAACTATCGAAAGAAATAGAAAAGTTAGGTGTCTTTGAGAGGGAGATTTCAAGAAGTTGAGTTTTTAAATAGTAGAATTTCACAAGGTTGGACTAATTCACTCTTCCAACACTGAGGGAAAGTAATAGTATGGAGGCATAGAGAGAAAAGTTGAACGAGGGACAAAGCCAGCTCAGAAGCACACACCCTTAAAACTCTGGGAGGAATGCCATCCGGGCTGCTTTTCAGAAGCCCATGCACCTGATCAAAAGTAATCATAGGTAAAAACATGGAACATCTGAGGAGAAGTAGGAGGAGGTTTGCTGGAGTCGTTCAGTGTTGAATTAGAGGAGAACTGAGTGTAGTGTAGAATAAGAGGTGGACAGCGAATATATAGGTGAACATATATTATATATATATATATATATATATATATATATATATATATATATATATATATATATATATATATATATATATATATATATATATATATAATATATAAATAATATATTATTGTATATATGGAATTCTTAATATTTTTTTTAGTTGAAAATAATTCAACTGGACTTGGTTATTTTGAAATTGGGAAGACTACTGGAATTATATCAGAAACAACTCGTGCATCTCCTGGCTTATATACGTTAATAGTGAGTGCAGATGACGGGACTGCCACTGCCATATCAACGGTATTATATTATTATAATAATAATAATAATAATAATAATAATGATAATATATAATAATAATAATAATAATAATAATAATAATAATAATAGTTCTCTCTCACAGTCTCGTCTTTCTATGATTTTTACTGTTGTATTCTGCTCCTTCATCAATTAAGTTTTACCATTCTACGATTATTATTATTATTATTATTATTATTATTATTATTATTGTTTGTTTGTTATTATTATTATTATTAATTAAAAAAAAAAATTATTATGATTATTATTATTATTTGTTGCTATAACTTATATTATATATATATATATATATATATATATATATATATATATATATATATATATATATATATATATATATATATATATATATATATATATATATATATATATATATATATATATATAAAAAGTATTTACCAAATTAAAGCCAAATTTAGTTGTGTTTGAAAACGAGCATAAACAGTGAAAGAAATGTCTGAGGAGAGGAATGAGTTGCTCAATTTTTTTGGCATATATATATATATATATATATATATATATATATATATATATATATATATATATATATATATATATATATATATATATATATATATATATATATATATATATATATATATATATATATCCTCAATTAAAATTTGAACAAATTCATATTCTGGTCATTAAAACATCAAAGATTCTTGGTGTTTTTTATGACATTCACTTTCTTATCTCACATCTATCACAAAAGCAGCTCAGGAAATCGCAGATTAAATTCTTTATGTGCACACTTTCCAAGTAAGAATTCAGGGACAAGACAGTCACGCTCACCTCAGTCAATAAGCAGTGTTCATGATGTATGCTTCAGCAGTAAATATTATAACTAGTCGAACTTGTAAGTTGAAGGTCTTAATTTTGATTCCTAGAGAATTTTTTTTGGTGAAGCCCTGTCCTCTATTAATGACAATGCTCTCAAGTTGTATGCTTTTAATTAAGCCAAATATATTTATATCTGCATAGAATTATGCTTCCCCAGTCCGGAAGGAACTCTCAAATTCTGCTCTCCCAGTTATAACTGACTGCGCAAAGTTGACTCCAATTCAGAACCTCCGTGAAGAAGCAAAATTCTTTTCAATAATGAACTAACTCTACACGTCAGGCACACAATTTTATTTAAATATACTCAATCCTACAAATCTTTATATATATATATGCAAGACATTGCTTAAGTTTCTCACCTTCATCTCTATCATATATTCCATCAACATTTTTCAACATCATCCCTACCTCAACCCTTCACCAAAGCAAACCCATTTAATTATTACACAAAGTTGGTTAGACAATCATCAACTAAACCATCTCATCTACACCTGTCCACTCGATCTTTCCAACACAGAACAACCTCCCACATAAAACTCAAATTGCATTTACTAAACTGAAATTTAGCTACCATCCAAATTTACAATTTTGCAACCACAGATTCAATTTAAACAATTTTTCTATTTGAAAATTCTTCTTCAAACCTGACATTGTAAAGCACATCCTTCTGAAGTACTCCCTACTTCCTGTGAATCACATAAAATTTCATTTAGCGAATGAAGTTTGACTGAGGATGAAATAAAGATCGTCAAAGAAACTCGGCATTTTTTTTTTAATTTTTTTTATTTTTTTTATTTTTTTTTTTTTTTTTTTACACATCACCACCACTCACGGGCAAAGCCCTATTCAAGGAGGGAGTGTCATAAGAACTAAAATAAAGTAGAACAAAAAAAATAGAAAATGACAAATAATAATAATAATAATAATAATAATAATAATAATAATAATAATAATAATAATAATAATAATAATAATAATAATAATATATATATAATATATATATATATATATATATATATATATATATATATATATATATATATATATATATATATATATATATATATATATATATATATATATATATATATATATATATATATAGGTTAATATTAACATCATCGATAACTTTGAAAGATGGATCTATCATTGCTGAAAGTATTGTTAGCCTGAGTGTTGAAGAAAATTATCATGGTCCAATTTACGAAATTAATGTAGAAGGAGAATTCACTTATTGTGTTGTATCAACTTCTCCAACTTTTTATTATTATTATTGTGAGTAGAAAATACCTTTTTAAGTTTTCACATATATTTTGTATTTACAACCATTTATTTAAAAAAAAATTTTTTAGCCTCTAACCCAGAAGCAAAATAGTTACGTAAACCAAAAAAAAAAAAAAAAAAATAAAAAAAATAAAAAATAAAAATGTAAATGAAAATGTGTATCTCATCCACTCCTATTTAACATTAAAATCCTAACACCCGAAATTGTGATAGATTGTGATAATATTTTTCCTGTTCATCTGATCAATATGAAATTTTTAGAGCATGAACAATTTGAGAAGGTACACGTTTTTGTTTAGTTAATTATTTTTTGGACATACCAGCGTTTTTCCTGAACAAGATTCTCGTCGAACATTTATGGAACTAACTGAGACAAGATATAGTCAAAAATGCTTGTGCCTATGTCACTGTGGGACCTTAGGATGGCGATCGAAGAAGAGTGGGAGAAAATTTTAAAATATTTTATTGTAACGTTGATTAGGTCTTCGAGAAGGCATGAGGAAGGGAAGGGGTGTAGGGCAAGTTAAGAGAATTTTCATGCTTAAGAATCTTCCTTCATTAACATTCTTTGCTATGATGAAATCCAAATTTCTGTAATTCCTTTTTCCTCATTTTCCATTTCTACCCTTGTAAACGATTGGAAGAGTAGCCATGATACCCTTGAAATGGTTTCATTTTAACCGCAATAAAATGACCTTTCAAATTTCATATTTGTTTTGTAATATTATTCAGAGTGAAATTTGCTGGGTAGTTCATTTGTTATGGTCGCTATATATATATATATATATATATATATATATATATATATATATATATATATATATATATATATATATATATATATATATATATATATATATATATATATATATATATATATATATATATATATATATATATATATATATATATATATATATATATATATATATATATATATATATATATATATATATATATATATATATATATATATATATATATATATATATATATATATATATATATATATATATATATATATATATATATATATAAATATAAAATTCAGATCAATTGCGAGAAGACAAAGAAGACATGCCACTTCAGGCATATTGCATCTGAAAATCAACGTACTTGATATTTTACCGTTGTTATCATTAATGCCAAAAATCTTTGATTCAAGAACAGCTTCAAACGACGGAAGTCCCGTCATGGCGATTTCATCATTTTTTTTAAAAACTCTGTCACCCTCTTTATATTCCGATTTCAAATTATTTTCAGATTGCCAAAGACCACAATGTTAAGGCAATTGAAGATAAGGATGAACATCATCATCTCCTCTGTGTGTTTATTCTTGACCACCAGTGTTTGGTGTAATCAACTCCGACATGCTTGATAGGTCGAAAGTTCGACTTACTCCTTGGAAAAGTTCGTCAATTCAGGGTACTGGTAGGCAAAGGTGTTGAATTTTTTTTACTGACTATACAGTTTGCTAGGACCTCTTTGATTCAGAACCCTGTTAAATTTCATGTTAGGGAAGGTACACTGTATCTCACGATGCTTTAAGTTGAGATGAGCCTTAGTTAATCATCAGACAAGTCAAATGATGTTTTTTGCCGAGAACTGGATTCACCACTTAATATTGATAGTAGTTAGAACGAGAAAAACGATCTTTCCTGCGAATAAGACCATATCATCCAGAAAAAAAAATCAGATATTTAACCAGATCCGGAGGATATGGAGAGTAATCAGAATCTGCTTTGGCCCTCTCTGGAATTTCAGCTCCTTTAGAAAATACTACTGCATAATTTTCAAGCAATAAAAGCCATCCTTAAAGTCATTACCGGTCGAGATGTTCCTTGTTTATGCGTAACAGGAAACAAGATCACGCACTCGGTTGAGTGCGATAAGTTAGAAAATTTTAAGATTTCGACAACAGGAAACACTTTTTTCACGTTGTTGCATTAAAACTACAGGTGAAATCTAGTTTTCTCTGTTTTCAATGAACTCAAACTTAGGCCGGTATGTCTGGTCTCTGGACAGCCATTCCAGTCTCTGAGATCAAAATTTCAGGTTTTTACAAAATTCTTTAAAGTAAATGGGTTATCTTACAACTAAACTAAAGAAGACATCATTTTTAATGTAACTTGGATGGATCTTGTTTCTGATAAAGATATGTTTGGTTTTAGGGTTCTTGTTCAGAATCCATGCGAAAACAACTTGGAAGTTTGAGAATATGTTAATAGAAGAAAAAGCTTCAGGGAAGCTATTGATGACTTGTGGAAGACATTTTAGGGCCATGAAAACTTTTAACAGTTCAAGACAAAGCAGTCTTTTCCTTTGCTGGGGTAACTCCCATTTGATTACAATGAAGAGGGATGTTTCTCACTAGAGGAGACATTGATGCCAAATCCATAGCGTTGAGTGCTTGCATCACAAAATAAATTGACGGACAAATTGGATTCCAAGCACTCAAAGCAAGAACGGGGAAGGGTATTTCTTTAAGGGCTATTAGGTATATCCTCAATCTCCCATAAGCTTTTCAGATCTTCCTCGAGTTTATCATCCAAACCCATCTCTCATTCGGATGTTTTCTTCAATAAGAGACGTCCTCGGATTGTAATGGTGGTGAAGAGCGGTAGGAGGTCAAATATTCAGTGAATTGCAGAGAGAAGTTTTCTCTTGGAAGCAAAAATCATTGAATTGGATGGAATCCTGAGAAATAGAAAAAATAAATATATATTTGACGATGATAAGAAAAGAAAGCTTTCCCTTCTTTCTGAACATCTCCCTGAGTTCAAAGCTGCTATAGTTCAAGGACCTGAACTCACACCCTTCATCTTTTATCAAATGGGAAACTGCGTTGGAATATATATCCTTGAAGACATTTCAATTTTATTATAGGAGTTTATCCATGTATAAGTTGTTCTGTAAAAAGTTAGGACAAAGATATGGAGGATATATCTCCACATGATGTCGATTGACGGCTCCTACAATATATAGACTGACAGCTAAACGTAAGATGATAGGGACATGACGAAAGCAGAAGTCGAGATCGGAGTCATTTAAATAAATTTTAAATCACAATAATTTTTATTATTTGTGAGTTTATGTTCACAGTGACATTGCTAGATTAAAATTTTTTGACTGCGAAAAGAACCGACCAGATGTCAATTTGAATATTTAAGACTCCATTAACTTTTTCTTCGGCTGTTCGTAAGAGGCGGTCACCTGACCATCACCTCTCCCCATCCCCCCTCAACCAGATTCTACGGCAATTCGTTTACCCTAAATTTTATTTCTATATATATATATATATATATATATATATATATATATATATATATATATATATATATATATATATATATATATTATATATATATATATATATATATATGAGAGAGAGAGAGAGAGAGAGAGAGAAGAGAGAGAGAGAGAGAGAGAGAGAGAGAGAGAGAGAGAGAGAGAGAGAGAGAGAGAGAGAGAGAGAGAGAGAGAGAGAGAGAGAGAGAGAGAGAGAGAGAGAGAGAGAGAGAGAGAGAGAGAGAGAGAGAGAGAGAGAGAGAGAGAGAGAGAGAGAGAGAGAGAGAGAGAGAGAGAGAGAGAGAGAGAGAGAGAGAGAGAGAGAGAGAGAGAGAGAGAGAGAGAGAGAGAGAGAGAGAGAGAGAGAGAGAGAGAGAGAGAGAGAGAGAGAGAGAGAGAGAGAGAGAGAGAGAGAGAGAGAGAGAGAGAGAGAGAGAGAGAGAGAGAGAGAGAGAGAGAGAGAGAGAGAGAGAGAGAGAGAGAGAGAGAGAGAGAGAGAGAGGCGCTATCTCTTGGAAGACCCTTTTTAATGGTTAAGGATAAACATAATGGACTATATATATATATTATATTATATATATATATATATATATATATATATTATATATATATATATATATATATATATATATATATATATATATATATATATATATATATATAGCATAATCTTGTTTACTTTTGTTTTGTTTTTTGTAATTTCAAAATTATGTATAGATATGTAGGATTTTTGTATTTTTAAATTTTTCTTTTTTACCGAGAATGTTACGATTTCCTCCCTTCTTCTCATCTTAAATCTGTGTTTGCTTGGTTGGTAAGAAATGTTTTTGCTTTTGGAATTAACAGGTGTTCCATGAAATAGAATAATACCAGTATATAGAGGGAGAATTTTTAATTTTTTTATTTTTTATTGAATTATTCTATTGTATGAAATGAGTTTTACAATTTTGTTTTGAAGATATGTAAAATTATTTTTCTTATATTTCCAGCACCATTCACAGTTAACTCAACTGGCGTTGTAATTATTGAGAGTGCCCTTGACGCAGAGATTACCCGGACAGTTCTTGTGAAAATAAGGATCTATGAAGGCGTTTCAGAATGTTATTCAGATTCAAGTTTTTCTGCCTTTCCTCGCAGGTAATCTTTATATTTACTTACATTTTTGTTAACCAACATTTCCTTACATGCCGCTATTGAAAAAATTGTCTTTAAACACATTGATCGTAGTTAATATTCTGAAAATGGATCATATGGCGAAAACCAGTGAGAATATATATGGAAATTAAAAAGGAATGGTTTCATTATTGAAAAAGATTGTTTAAGCCACTTAATATTATAAAAAAAGAGTTTGAATATATTGAAAAAGATTGTGTTTAGTTACTTAATATAAATAACGAAATTTGAGTATTATTTACGCATTGTTACAGTGTTAAGTTACAGTGGTGTCTAGTAATGGGAAGGTCAAGAATTTTGGACGATGATGATGAAATTGAAAAAGTATATTTTAAAAATTTCCATTATTTTAATAAATTTAACTAATGATAATGAAGAATTTTATTCAAAAGTTTTGATGCAAGTAATTTTTATATATATTAGTATCTTCAGAACATTGATTTTAAAAATTTTGATATATGAGAACAATGAGAGACATGCAAAATTCTAGTACTTTAAAAAAGTTTAAATTTAGAACTCTTAAATTGTGATGTAGAAACGTAATCTTTTCTCCAGTTTCTTTGGTAATTCGGTTTCGACTTGGAGAGTATATTTGGCCCCCACTTCTAAACAGCCTCTCACTCTCAGTAGAAGAAGGTGGAGCAGAGAGATGTAAGCGAATATATGTAAATTAATCGGAATAAAATTAACGATGACGTTTGAGGAAGAGTATGCCGATTTTACCGATGACGATGACTATTAATCGTCCAGCCACTTGTGGTGTCGAAACCGAATAGGGGATTTAAAATATTTTTTGGAGCAAATTAAATATTCAATCTTCAGATTCATTTAATGCTTGAATTATTATTTCGGTTTTGACCCATACAGCAATCAGATATAGATCTAATTCTTTATTCAGCGCTTGTTTTCATTAGAATCTTACAGTGAAATCTTATTTTGTGAAAACATTAGTGGATGTTTACAAACTCGAAGTGATCACTGGAATTAAAATTTTAAAATGTTTTTTTCTTCTTTTCTTTAATGAAGATACAAAATTAAAGTAACTTCAAATCCTTTGTGATCTATCCATTTTCTACAGATTTTATAACAAGAGATTCTAATAGAAACAATTCTTCCATTTCACAATGAAAACAATCTGCATACTAATTATATTTAGATATTAGTAATTTGAAAAAGAAAACTATTGATAATGGCAATAATCTTAAAATCTTGATTCTAGTCATTTTTGTTGTGGTTGCCATGCTATTTTTACTACAAAATAAATTTTTTTCCACTTTTAAGCGTACTCCTAATCCTTTGGGCTTAAAATGTCACTTAAATCTTCTAAAAATCACATTGTCATAATAATTATAAAATATAAATTAATAAATATAATAAACTTAACTTTAGCACAGAATGATAACTTTAACCTATTTTATATACCTAAGTCAAATTCAAGAGAAGTTACGGAATTGACTCAGCCTAGAAAAAGCACAAGTAACCACAGATCTTAATTTAGTTGGTTGCAAATTTATCTTAATGACCCTATCTTAAGAAAATGAGATAGATTGGCATTCTTTTTGATTTTTTGTGACCCCACATATGCAATAGTTTTGATCATGATTGGTGGGGGTGCACTAAAAATTTTCAGGAGAGAAGTTTGGTAATTTCGACTCTGCTAGATAAAACTCAGTTCATGTTCAAATTATTCCGGATGATTAGGTTTCATTTAGGGTCTCAACTGGATTACAAATTTTTTTTTCTCTTTCTTCAGCCATGCAAAAAGTTTGGTAAATCATAGGGACAATGTTGTATTATGTGATTTCATGACTTTCTTCTAATTCCTATAAATCAATTCAGTAATATTGTAATAAGTTTTTAATTAATACAAGATAGTCTAATAACTTGTACCTTGTTAAAAAATAATAATAATAATTGTTTTTAAATTTTTAACAACAGATCTTTTGTGTTTAGACTTTTTATTATTATTATTATTATTATTATATTTTAGAGCAAATTTCATTATATTTCTGTTTTGTTTAATCATCTTATATATTTCAGGAATGAAATTCTTTTAAATCTGACAGTTATTGACGTCAATGAATATGAACCGTTTTTTGTAAATAATCATGGAACTGGCACTTTCTATGAGTACATAAGAGTTTCTTATCCAGCAATTATACAATTACAGAAATGTATGCCAAAATTGATTAATAATCAGGTATTATTATTAATATTATTATTATTATTATTATTATTATTATTATTGTTACTTTTATTACTTATTATTATTATTATTACAATCCTTATCTCTGTAATAATTATTAGCTTACAGTTATCTCAGTACTACGATTGTTATAGTAATTTTTTTTTTTTCTTTATTTTCTATAGTTTAGGTTAAGATTACTACCATCAAATTATGTTAAAATTACTTGTTATAAAATTTACAATATTCAAAACTTGGAATATTACATAATGTATTGTATCATGTATAAATTTAATGGGCTCAAAGGACGATTTCGTCTCCCCAGAAGCCCATTTCAGTTTAGTATCAAAACATGTAAAGTACACGATATTTGTAAATGTAAATTTGTAACTGGAAAAATGAATAAAGATTAAAGATTAAAGATTATTATTATTATTTAAGCTTTTACATCTATCACGACAGTTACTAAAAAAATTATAGTTACTATTTTTCCAATTACTGTCTTTTAGAAGAAATCTTTAGAAGAAATTACAATTATAGGCATATAAATGAATTCTAGGGGGTTGAAGGAGTAGGAACAGCTCCGGAATCGTCTAAGGTTGAATTAGAGGTAAAAGTTTGAGTGAAGAGTTCATCTTTAGAGGTAGGCAAAACGGCAGTTGTACCGTCAGAAGATACTAGAGTAGGAAAAGATTTAGAAGCAAAGTTAAGAGTTTACATTTTTTGCAAAAGGAGAGAAAGGGTGTGAGAAAGAAAAATCAGAAAGATTTTTGCATTTACGATGGAGAAATGAGATTTTGGTGTTGCGGAGAATAGATTTTGCATGTTTCCGTGATGAAATATAAGTTGCACGAGTTTGTGGAGTTTGAAGATGACCGTAATCCCTGAAAACAGCATTCCTGCCGTGGATAGCACGAGAACAAGCAGAGTTAAACCAAGTTTTGTTAGGTTTAGTAGAAGAGAACAAAATGAAATGTACGCTTCCATGCCTGAGAGAATCACCATGGTTATCAGGAAATCAGGAAAGTACAACTGCAAGTTAGAACATTAGTGGCACCGTCACTCCACAAACATCTCGTCGAAGGCGGGTTCGTTTCTGCGGAAGACTTGAAGAGAGAACAAGATACAGAGAAAAGAAGGTGGTCGGATAAACCCAGAGGAGGAAAGACTGATCAGCCGTACTCAGAGACTAGTGGCTCTTGAACTGCGCGATATTTGGACTTCAAATTTTACATTTGAAACAGTTGAAACAGTTTCCTTCATTTGAAACAGTTTCCTACAATCTGTACCAAGTTTCAAAAAAAAAAAAAAAAAAAAAAAAAAAAAAAAAAAAAATCAGAGATGGTCGTGCAAAAAACAATTGAAAAAAAAAAGAAATAATAATATATATATATATATATTATATATATATATATATATATATATATATATATATATATATATATATATATATATATATATATATATATATATATATATATATATATATATATATATATATTAGGGATGGAGCGATACCAAAATTTTTACCGATACCGATACCTAAAAATTACCCGATACCGATACCGATACTTTACTCTTATCCAAAAATTATACCGATACCGATACTTGAAAGGTCGATACCGATACCGATACAGTATCGGAAAATATGCCGATACTTGCCGATACCGATACTTCACTCCATCCCTATATATATATATATATATATATATATATATATATATATATATATATATATATATATATATATATATATATATATATATATATATATATATATATATATATATATATATATATATATATATATATATATATATATATATATATATATATATATATATATTATTATTATTATTATTATTCATTACACCATATCCCGCAAAATGCAGGGTGGCGTCGGCTGCAGAAACTACATGTTCCTGCAACCGTACATGGGAGAAAAATACTGTTAAAAAGGTTCCCAGCCTTTAAAACCTGCGAAGAATAATTCTCCAATTGTCCTGACTGCGACGAAATCCAAACCAATTGATACAATCCTTTATCAACCAGATGTTGTTTATATATAAATTTTCACACCCTCTTTAATTTGTCAATTTAAAATATTTTACTTATTGAAAAGAACTGTTATTCAAAAATTTGTAGCTCCTCCACTTTAGTCGGTTTAAAATTAATTTTGCTTCATTATTTAATATAAATTCAATTTCTAATTTTGATTTCATAAAAAAAAACTCTTAACATCTTAAAATTTTAAAATATTCAAAAATTTCCCTTATCCTCTGCTAAACAATATCTGGCGTTAGTTCCTTAGCTCCATCTTCTTTCCTCTTCTAATATTTCCTCGGAGAACTTACTGTACATCACCACGGTAAATATCCTTATACAATGACATCACTCTCATATATATATATATATATATATATATATATATATATATATATATATATATATATATATATATATATATATATATATATATATATATATATATATATAATATATATATATATATATATTCTTTTTTTAAAGTTTCTTTATCTGGGAGATTCAGACATAACAAATAACTACACATTCTCCCTTGAGTATGAGTCTTCTTCAAAAGTATTTGAAGTTGATTCTGAAACTGGTGACATATATAACCTAATTGAGGGCGAGGCGAATGCGGACTTTAAATATGTTGTGGAAGATCCCCCTTTCAGAACGGAGCTTCGAATATCGGTAAGCAAAAACTATATATATATATATATATATATATATATATATATATATATATATATATATATATATATATATATATATATATATATATATATATATATATATATATATATATATATATATATATATATATATAAAGTATTGAGAGAAAGTTGTAGCTTTATACCTCCACTAAACAACTGCCAAAAAAAGTTGGTAGGTATAGATTTTTTTTCTTTTCAGGAAGTGTAAATTTTCTAAAATTTTTACTACAATTGGACAGAACAGGGCATACAGCTTTTTCTCTAAAGTAGATATCAAAAAACTGTACCTAGCCTTTGTAGCTAATAGAACTATGAATATTCAGTTCAATTTTCAAGTCATTTCGGCAAGTGGTTCTTCCCCGCTATTTAATTTTTCCAAGGGTAAGTTTTCTGTGAAGAAATCAAACCGTTTGAGATACAGAAAAACGTCAGAAATAGACTTATTTCAGCCCGTTGGAATAAGTATGCCCTGCAAATTTTATGAAAATCTGTCTAGAATTAATTTTTTTATATATATAATTGTACCCCTCCCATATTATGGCCGTAAAATCCCACAGTAGGTTTTTATATCCAAAACTAAATTTAATTTTGATTTAGCAGTAAAATTTTTTTGAAAAATAGAAAACGACGCATGCTGAAGTCAAGGTTGCTTGTCTATATATATATATATATATATATATATATATATATATATATATATATATATATATATATATATATATATATATATATATATATATATATATATATATATATATATATATATATATATATATATATATATATATATATATATATATATATATATATATATTAAGGCGGATTCCAATGAAATTATATAAAACAGCAATGAGACTAATAGAGGTACGGAGCAGATATTTAGTGAGGTGGAGGGGTGATGAAGATATGCTAAGATGATGGAAAAGAAAGATTCTTTGAACCAATATTCGAAGAAAGTGGGAGAGTTAAGAATGAGAGAAAATAAAGAAGTGATGTTAATATAAAGTCATAGATGAAGGAGATCAAAATTCTAAGAATTATAGATTGAAGAAAAGAGAAGGACCGAGGAAAGGTGTATTCAAGAACTGGAAGAGGAATTCTTAAAAGTAGGAGGAGAATAGTTCAGAGAAAGACGACTTTAGCACTGTTAATAGAAGAGACTGAGATCCAGCAAAGTCTGTAGAACTAAATGGATAGTTAATAAATAATAGTTTATTCTAATCCATAATGACCGTGACAACCCTACTCCTATACCCCTCCTTAAAATAAAAACATCAATAATGTTATTTAATTTCTTTTACAAATTAGGAAAATTCTTTTTTAATTTTGCTCCTTTCAGGTCGAGGAGCTCAGTTTGGACTACATATTTACCATTAAACTTGAGAGTATAAAACTCGATGAAATCGATGAGCAGCTCAACAGTATATCGAGGGATACAAATATATGTTTAATCTTGGTTTACTGGAGCTTGGTTGAAGGATCCAGCACTGGCATGTCAGAGGTTTGGGATGTCAATGCTCACGTATATGCAAAGGAAAATAACTTATATTACAGTTTAACTATTGACGCCTTAAATAGGTATATATATATATATATATATATATATATATATATATATATATATATATATATATATATATATATATATATATATATATATATATATATATATATATATATATATATATATATATATATATATATATATATATATATATATATTGATAGGAATAGAATGTCTTATAAAGGTTTACAAATTTATATGAATGAAACTTCACGTTCTTACTGAAAAGGAAAGATGATGTACCTTTTCCCCTCTCCACATTATGTCAGGAATGAAATAGTTAAGAAATAACAGAATAACAGGAAAAATAATTTTTAAAACCGTTTTTTTTTTTTGGAAAACAGTTAAAACTGAATTATTACATTATTGTGCATTTGAACCATTATTATATAAATATCTAAATTATTATTAATTTATTTATAATTTTTTGAAAAATTTTAAACTAAATGCTTTTGCTATAAAGGACATCGCAGTAATTACCCCTCAGTGTTTCTGGAAAGTGTTAAGCTTGAAAAGTAGTAGTAAAAAAAAATTTCCAAAATTTTTTTGTGAAACTTCAAAAAATATCTGAAATATTAATATACTTGATTATTTCTTTAAATATATACAAATTTTTAAATTAACATAAATCGATCGTGGGAAGTAGCAAAAATTGTCCACCATGATTTGGCATGTTCATATTTGTAGAGTCTTGTTTTCTCTTGTTGTCTCTATTTTCAAATCTCATCCAATAAGACGATGGAGTTTTCTGAATCTTCATCAAATGATTTAGATTCTCTTGCCAATTTGACTAAATTCATCTGTTCGGTTTATTTATATCCACATCTGATTATCCTAAATTCTTCAACTATCTAAGGTCTAAAATAGAACACATTCTCTCAGCTTCTCTTTCTCTAAAATGTGGTCTGAACACTCAGAGAGACCTCTACCACTGAAACAATAGTCATTCCATGGGAAATCAAAGAAGTACAACCGCAGTTCTGACCACTTAACAGTACCTTAATGTCAATAACTTTCACTCGCAGTGGACCTTGATCTTTCCTTGAAGAGATTGAAAAGGATACAGAGATAAGGTGATCGTTGGAATATGAATGACGAAAGAATTTAAGAAAATAAGGAGAAGGATTGGAAGTTAAGATAAAAGGTCTAAAATGTTTGGTTCATCTCCAAGATGTTCAGGAATTTTGTTATTCTGATAAGAGAAATGGTGGGCAAAATCACCAACTGTATCTTGAGCATCATAGGAAGGCCATTGTCCGTGGTAAACATAGAAATCACCGATGATTGTGACTTCAGATAAAAGGAGAAGAATAGAGAACGTGCTATATTTTTGAGTTTGAATAGTTAAAGAATTTGAGAGAATCGATTGATTTTAACAGATAATTCAAGAACAGATGAAATTAGTTGTAAATTGGGAAGAGATCCTGAACAAAATTTAGATTGTTACCGTAAGTCATTTCTATTGAAAAACTCTTTCCTAAATTAAACACGTGTGTATGACGTCACATCTAAACTGTGGTTCTAGTTAAAACCACAGGATGTCACTTCTCAAAATTTCTGTAGCAATCTGTAATTTTATTTTAAGTAGCTTTCAATAGTTTAAATAAATATATTTTTTAAAGTGTTTAACAGTGTAATTTTGAACAAATAATTTAAATTATATTTGTGTTATTTGACATTTAAATAAACATGCTACAGCTTAAAATAACGCTAAATTAAAGTGACAAATTACTATGTTCGTAAAGACATCGAGTCCAAATTCACCTTGGGACCTAATTGTTTTGACTAAAAACTAAACTATTAGTAAAAAATTACATTTTTTTTTTATTTGTTTTAATTAATTTTCAGATATTTTCTTAAGCACTAATGTTAAAAATGTTTTTTTTTTTACTTTTATTTTTATCTAGTTTTACCTTAAATAGTTGATATTAAAAAATCTGTTTATCCTGAAACATTTGACAAGATGGTTTTTTCCAAAATTTACCATATAATAGGCTAAAAATTTTTTATATATGTTTACCTTGTTTTCCCTTTTCATGAATTGTTAATTTTTAGGGTTACTTATGATGGATGTAATTTTCTGGGTTTAAGTAAGCCAATTTAAAAATTTTTTAAATTTAAATTTGTTTCTGTCAGAAATCAATGAAATTGACATTAAATAAAAATTAAAAATATTTGAAACATCTTTCTAACAGACTACGATCGCTACGATACACCAAGATATATCATTTTAATGTACAAACTTAATGAAAAATAGAAGTATCTGAAGATTCTGACAACCTCTTATCTGGCAACAACACAATTTTTATCTGACTTTAGAACTAAAATATAAAAGGTTCAGGAAACTCACGAAATTTCGCTCCGCACTAATTAGAAAGGAAATTTTATAAGTTTGCTGTAACTCTTTATATTAAAGGTAAACTTTGGCCTGAACGGTAAGGTACAAAATTTAGAATATTCCGAGTAAGTGATAATGATACGAGAACAAATGAAGCTTTTATGCACATAAGCAGAACAACAGCTTATTGACCAAAATTGACTATAGAGACATTAAGGGTGAACAAAGTCTAGTTTGCTATCTGAACTTTCAAAGTTCAAACAAGTTTTGGATATATATATATATATATATATATATATATATATATATATATATATATATATATATATATATATATATATATATATATATATATATATATATATATATATATATATATATATATATATATATATATATATATATATATATATATATAGGCTTAGGTGGAGATTGTTTCTGAGTTTTGATATTTTTTATATCGATATTTTTTTATGTCGATATTTTTATACCTATAATTAGCCCTAGGCTACTATGTCGTGCAAACGTTCTTGTGTACGTTAGGTCTCTTTTACGGCAAATTCTTGTGTAGGTTAGGCCTCTTTTTACGGCAATTTCGGTAGTTCAGGTTATGATAAGTCGAATTAGGTTCTGCTAGAAAAGTAAGTAATAATAATTTGTGTATGTCTAGTAATAGTACCTCTGGCAACTCTCTTGTTTACGATAGGCTTCTCCGATATTTTCGATTTTCGATATTTTTTAACAATCGAAACTCAGAAACAATCTCCACCTTTACCATATATATATATATATATATATATATATATATATATATATATATATATATATATATATATATATATATATATATATATATATATATATATATATATATATATATATATATATATATATATATATACTTGGCATCGTATAGCTTTTTATGGATAACAAATATTGCACGTCATAAGCGGAACAAACTTTTAAGTTCTATAATTAGCTTTCTTTTATAGTAATCACTGAAACTGGTAATTTAAAAAAAAAATAAATAAATAAATAAATAAAATCAGAATTATTTGAAATATTTAAATATTTCAAAGATCATCTTTATAGTTTTTCCATCTTTTGTTTCCTTGTTTTTCTAAATGTTTGTGAATACAAAACTGATTTGTCTAAACTTTAGTTTTTAAGTGTAAGCAATTATTGTAGCAAAGGAGAACTTTAAAATAATTCCTTGAACTTACCTAGTTTTCATGATCTTAGATATATATATATATATATATATATATATATATATATATATATATATATATATATATATATATATATATATATATATATATATATATATATATATATATATATATATATATATATATATATATATCAGTGGCTGCTCGTGGCTTCTGAAGGTGAGGAGGCACAACAATAGTCTATATATATATATATATATATATATATATATATATATATATATATATATATATATATATATATATATATATATATATATATATATATATATATATATATATATATATATATATATATATATATGAACTCACCTTTTAATTACAAAAAAATACCAGTCCTTTATGGACTTTTATAATTTTAAATGCACTTCACTATTATAAATTTAAATTTTAATTGTAAATTTTTTAAGATTAAAAGATTTGCAACACCTCACTCCACTACAATAAATGTCAGACTAATAAAAATTAAAGATTTCTGGCAAGATGTGGCTTACGCATGCGCAGTATGATCTTAAATAGTGAGGCAAATTTTAATGTAGAAAAATAATTTCTCCATAGTTTATAGAGTATTTTTTTAGGTGCTTAGTTCTTTTATGTTGATGAAAAAATATTTAGATCGGAAAGATTGGTATTTGATTGTAATTTTATTATAAATTTAAAAATACGTCTTTTTTTACAATTTTTGCGCTTCACCGCAAGTAATTTTTGCGAAAGAAAATTTAAAATTAATTTATTTCACTCAAATTCTCGATTTAATGTTAAAGATGTGGATCGTTTAAAATGAATTGTGAATATAATTTCTGTTGGTTTCATAAGAATATTTTAAATGAAACTGATGCAGTGAGATGTTTTCAGAAATACAAAATTGCAATTGATAATAAATTATTTTTTGATTAGGTTAGGTTAGGTTGTTAGCTAACGATTTAAATAAAACTATTTTCTCTAGGTTTGTGCCAATTCAGTGTCAACTTCTGAGCCAATTGGAGGACATGATTTCACTTTTCAAATAGATGAGACGTTATTTTCAAAGCGTAAAAATCATAAAGGACTCTATATATATATATATATATATATATATATATATATATATATATATATATATATATATATATATATATATATATATATATATATATATATATATATATATATATATATCATTTATTAAATAAATAAAAAAGGAAGCTCAAAAAAGTTTTATATGCATTTCTTTCTATCATTAAAAATTATTATTTCCATTTTTAACTTCTAAGTAAAGACAGGCGGACAAACCTTTCCGATCTAAATATTTTTTCATCAAGATGAAAGAACGAAGGTCCTTTCTTTAGGCTTTTCAATTTTAAGCCAAATAAAATACTTCATTCGAAAGACATTAGTTCACCTTACAGAACATATGAAAAAAAAGTAAAATGAAATTCCATTAAAATTAAAAAGTTTGAATAAAAATATAAATAAGGAAAAAACCATTGCCTCCTTTCTGAATAAATATACGTAACATTTATTTTATATAAATAGCACAGTTACCATGGTAACGAGGAGGCTTCCAATATGTTTCTATGGTAACAGTGACATGCATAAACCGTTTAAATATACCGTATATATATATATATATATATATATATATATATATATATATATATATATATATATATATATATATATATATATATATATATATATATATATATATATATATATATATATTAGAGGTGGACCGGATAGTAATTTTTTACTATCCGCGGATGCGGATGCGGTTGCGGATATTCAATTGCGGATATCCGCAGATGCGGATGCGGATAGTTTAAATTTTTTAAGAGTTTTTGCCATAGATTCTTGGAATTTTAAATATAATATCCAGAATCTATGTTACCAGGGTGTGGGACGGGGACCCAACTCTTGAACACCCCACCAACCTCTTTCCCCAACCTCCACCCATTTGGAAAAAGGTTATATATATATATATATATATATATATATATATATATATATATATATATATATATATATATATATATATATATATATATATATATATATATATATATATATATAGCCAGTAATTCAGTATTACTTTCACACTTCACAGTTTCACATATTCCATTTGAAGTTAATAATTGGTAAGTTATTTTTTAGAAATAAAAGCTTTTGGGCTCTTTCAGGTGAAAGTTTGGTTCGCTTTTCGTCGTAAATGAGGCCTGCTCCACTGAAAAGACGCTCACTAGCAACACTAGTTGAAGGACATGCTAAATAAGTCCTTGCCAGCTCAGCAAGAAAAGGGAAACTTTTGCAATTATCTTTCCACCAAACCAGTTGGTCTTTATCTGCCTCCAAACGTGGGAGTTTCAGATAATTTTCAATAATCGATATTGTATCCTTTGACACTTCTGACTGTGATTCTTCATCGCTGCTGGAAGCTAGAAGATCTTTCATTGATTTAGCAATGCTTAAGCTAACAGATTTTGTTTCTTTTGTATCTGAGAGCTTTTGCTTTTTCTTGAAAGGCGTTATTTTAGCTGTTTCTATCATCTCATCGCATAAGCATCCTAATTTGATTTTAACATTCTGAGAAACAAGTGGTTTAAAAAATTTTGTTTTGTACCTAGGATCTAAAAAGGTTGCAATTGTATAAGCATCATCATTTTCCAGGTTTTCAAATCTGTCGTTCATCTCCTTCATTAATGTTTCAGTCATCCTTGAAACTCCCTTAGACTTAATAACATTTGTTAACACAACTTTCAATGTTGAAACAAGTGGTATCACATCTGACAAACATGATTCAGCTGAACTTATAGTCTTTGTTAATTCTTCAAAAGGCTTAAGGATATTAATTCAATTATTTAAAATGTCATTTTCGTCAGCTGTTAGAGGCTTTATTTTTGTGCTGCTTGAAGCATAAAGGCAAATGGCCTCATTAATTTCGCTCATCCTCTCAAGCATATGCAAACTACTATTCCAGCGTGTTTGAATATCTTGCATGACAGAAAGTGGACGAACATTTAATCTTGTTTGTATTTTCTTCAGCTCATTTTGGGCTACAACGGAGTGATTGAAATGCGTAGCAATTAACCTACATTTGGTTATTAAATCGGATACACATTTTTGACTCATAATGGAATTTTTAACTACTATCTGAGTTTGGTGTGCAAAGCAATCTACATTTTTCACTCTTGCCAGAGAAAGTGCATTTTTTTATATTTGTGCCCGAATCCCTGACTACGCAGTGCACTTCATTTAATGAAATCTTCCATTTTGTCAGCATCTTTTCAAATACAGTTTCAAGATAGTCGCCTGTATGGCGCTCAGAAAGAGGTTCTGCATTCAATACAAAGTTTTGCCTTTGAAAGTTTTTATCGATTGCATGATACGTGAGGGATAAAAGAGAAACTCCAGATGTGCTGTCAGACCATTCATCAATTGTAAATGATCCATTGCATGTATTAATTAGGGATGATACAGTTGATTCTATTTTACTTGCTACCGACGAATACATTTCCTCACATATCAAGTCTCTGTAAAACTTTCTTTGTTTTAGCACAAACTTTGTGAAGCTTCTTCCATCAATCTTTGAAAGCCTAAATCTTCTACATGAGTGAATGGCAAATCATCTAAAACTATCATTTCAGCAATTTTATTATCCATTGATTTTGATTTGCTATCATTTTTATCTCATTTTTTCATATTTCCTAAACTTTTAATAATTGTTTGTTGCTTAGTTTTTTCTTCAAAACTATCCGCGTATGCGGATGCGGTTGCGGATATCCAATTGCGGATATCCGCGGATGCGGATATTGGAAAAATGATGCGGATATCCGCAGTTGCGGATGCGGATGCGGATATCCGGTCCACCTCTAATATATATATATATATATATATATATATATATATATATATATATATATATATATATATATATATATATATATATATATATATATATATATATATATATATATATATATATATAATATAGAAATATATTTATATTTTACACCTTGTATGAAAAAATGTTAAATGTTAAACTCTGAGTAGCTTAACCTAATTTTTGAATTAAAATGTTATATTTTTATTAAATACTAACGGAGGCACTGCCTCCCCCCAAAAGCCGCCACTGATATATATATATATATATATATATATATATATATATATATATATATATATATATATATATATATATATATATATATATATATATATATATATATATATATATATATATATATATATTATATTCAGTTATTTACAAACCTCTAAATATTCGAACTTGGTAGCACAACCTTTCACTGATGCTGTCTATTTTTTACAACCTGAAGAAGCCTGAATCTTATAAGACAGCAACTATTGCCCTCGGATGTGTCCTTGGCTTCGTGATTTGCCTACTTGTTTTGATTTGCGTGTACCAATTTTTTTATAGGTGAGTTAAGTACTTAGCATTTCTTCTTTTTAATTTAACGCTAATTACTAAATTACTAACTCAACTATTGCTACACCAAAATATAATCTTTTTGATGGTGGTGAAGGTTTTTTTTTTTAACACATAGATTAGAAATGGGCCAAAGCCCATTTCTAGGAGGGAGCAGAAATAAAAATAAAAGAGAAACCCCCCCAATCCCGCCTAACGCAAATCTCTTAGGTGGGCGCAGACGGAGGCCTTAATGAGAGGTAGATTAAATACAGCAGGAAACTAGTATTAGGCATTATTAGTTGTAACAATAGTATTAGAATTACTACTGTACTTCTGTTACCGACTTTATTTCTTTCACTACTGTTGATTGCACTACTTTTACTGCTACTACCACCACCAAGAATGCAGTTATGATGCTTGCGGTAGTCAGTATTATTTAAGTTACAGTTGGATAGTTATGATTTTCTCAAAAATGCGTAAGACAGTAATTCATAAGCATTGCCTCTGAGTCAGAAACAGCTTCAGTATAAAATTCTGTAGTTAATTACTTTAGCTGTGAATAGTTTTCATATATACTCCAGCTTACCATAGATTGAATGTTTGTGTAAGATTTTTTATTCTTCATTTCCTATGCTTTTTCTCTTTTGTATGTTTAAACATGATTACTTTTGTCAGGTTGGCAACCAAACTACATTAGTGGGATTGTAAGTTTCTTTTGAAATTAAACTCGATAGACAGGATTGGGGCTTTCTATGTTTTCCAAGCATC
Source organism: Armadillidium nasatum (assembly GCA_009176605.1). Taxonomy (NCBI): domain Eukaryota; kingdom Metazoa; phylum Arthropoda; class Malacostraca; order Isopoda; family Armadillidiidae; genus Armadillidium; species Armadillidium nasatum. The sequence continues at coordinate 64,827 of SEYY01000036.1, read as the reverse complement.
GAAGTAATCTAGGTCTTAAAGTAAAAATACGGTTTGTACTTACTTAAATGGTCAGTTTAAATTTATCAAAAATGATATGCAAAATTCCATAAGATGGTATTAAATGTAGTGAAAGAATTGAGATCTTCCTTTACGACCATGAACTACAATAATATATATTTTTTATAATATATTATTTTAAGATAATATATTATTTTTGTGTTTGTATTTTTTAAGCTGTATAATGGAACTCCAGAATAACATTTTTGCTTTTTTTCTTTTAAATATTTTTAATATCTCATTACCTAAAATGATTTTAAAACTATTCTATATTTATTAAATCGTATGATAAAATTGCATTATATCATGCATAAATAAAAAGTGAATAAAATAGTTACTGTATGGGACAGTTAACAAAAATATCATTTGCTGTATGCTATATTTCTTTCAAGAATATTTATGATAGTCTCTAGAGCAAATTCTAATTTAATTCTATAGTAAGAGATGTAGGAATTTAGAAAGTATCGGTAGTTGTTTAAGCTTTAGCTCTCATATTTTGCAGTAGTTGAACGTATGAGGATAATATAAGGAAAAGATTAGTTATGATAATTTAAGTAACTGTTATATTCATCATTGCAGACTCTTCCCATTCTTTAGACCAATCAATTTTTAATTGAGGAAAAATAATTTTGTAATGCATTCAATATAATTAAATCAGTCTAACATTTCCAAAAAAAAACATGCCACATAAACTAGATCTTCTTAATTTCTGCAATGTGTAAAAAATATAAGAAATGAGTATTTGAATGACAATCCATGTTCTCAAATTTCTTCGTTTAAAATAATAAAGTCTACCAATCTATGTTTTCTATCTTTTAAAATTTTTCTAAATCTTCCGATTTTTTATATTTTGCCTCTTTTAGTCTGCCAAAATCAAATTTAACGCCGACATATTCCGATACTCATAGTTTTTCAAGTATGCATGTCAGAGGAAGGATGGAAAAATACGAAAGAATGTAAAATATGAATGTTAGAGTTTTAGAATGAGCATATATCTTACGTCTGGGATCAGAGAGCTCTACTGAGAAAGAATGAGACTGTGTGGAAGATGTGTCTCACGAGCTCTCCTTTAAGGAGGTGTGCAGCTAGATTGTTCAGAAAGGGTTAGTATAAGGAACGTTATGCAACAGTTCAACGAGCAGAAGGGGATTCGAGAAAGTGAGATGAAGAGTTTATAATGCGATTAACTCTACCCTTTGAAGATGAACTGTGTGAGTGAAACCAGAACAAAAATACGTTGCTTGCTGTTTAAAAAGGCAAAACATTGCCCCCCAATTAGAAGACGTCAACTGGTTTGATATGAAAAAATTTGGAAGGAGTCTCAGACTATCCAACCGTTTAGTAAGTTGATGAGTAAGAGAAACAATGTGATCCTTCAAAAAGGATCATGAGAAAAGTAAATGCCAACAATATTAAGGACAGAAGATGTTTCAAGTTGTATGTTTATGAAGAATTTATAATAGAGTAGAAAATTATTTGAACTAAAAAGATGAAGGAACTGAATTTCGTTAGTCATTGAAAAGAACCATGTTTTCTCTTCCCTAATTATAAATACGAGAAAAATCAAAGGTCAGATACTCCAAGGCCATCCTCCTAGCATGAGTAATTTGTTATTGAGTAAGACGTCTTTAAAATTAATGGATTAATTTTAAAGATAATAAGTGACAGAAGATCAATAATGAAAAAAAAAGAGAGTTGGTATAAGGTGGAACCTTGCGGAACACCACTGTTGACAAATTTAAAGGATGAATTGTGTCCATCTACGACTGTTGATATGGAAGCACCGGAAGGAAATCAATGAAATGGATAAATACCAAAAGAGAAAGTTTAGAAATCTATACTTTATACAAAAGCTTAAGTATTTTTTTTTTTATTTTTTTTTATTTTTAAATCTGAGAAACCTATTATCTAGAGTATATTAGCTTACTATATATGTGGAATGTATGTGAATTTACATTTTTTGGTGCTTGAAGATCTAATGTGCAAAAAAATTCAAGGTACTTGAAGAATTTGATGTTTTTTTTCCTTATTAATATTTTTTGATCATTAAGATACTTATTCCCACTTTAATTCACGTATTCCATATGCCTTCTTAAGTTCTTACTTACGTAAGGCAGCACAAAGAGACTAGATATCATTTCTTCTAAAATATCTTTTAGAAGTAACCTTTACAAATATCTTTTCCATATTGCTACTTCTCTTTATATGTCAACTCTCTGTTTTCTGTAAATATTCTGTAGTAAAATATGTTGTATACGGTTCATTATCTCTTTATTAATTATTAATTTTAATTGAAATGGCTATTAATAAAAGTTTTTGAATTATAATTTTATTAAATTAAATTTTTTTTTTTACAGAAGTAAAAGTAAAAAAAAATACGGAACTGTGAACACTCTTGGTCAGGCTTACGCAAATGAGAACTTTAAAGGCGACAGTGAGAGGTATATATATATATATATATATATATATATATATATATATATATATATATATATATATATATATATATATATATATATATATATATATATATATATATATATATATATATATATATATATATATATATATATATATATATATATATATATATATATATATATATATATATATATATATATATATATATATATATATATATATATATATATATATATATAAAACTACAACCTAATCGGAAATCTATAGTAGGATGATAATCGGCTAAAATGTTCATAACCGATTAATATGTTCACAAAGCTATGCCTTAAATATGAGAGAAGTAAAAATTGCTTAGAAGCTTAAATACTAAGAAATAGTATGTTCTGATGATAAGAAACCACTCCAATTACTACCCTTTTTTAAAACTTCCAACCCTTCGCCTTATTATTTTAAACTTGTTTCTTAGATCAACTCATCCTGTTATATTTCTCTCAGGTATTCCGAAAAAACGTGTCACACCCTCGCCGAGGAAACGTTTCTGGCATTTCAATGCTACAGGATGGTCGGACCTGGGGTTGTACTTCTTTGAATTCTCTCGGAATTATTACTGCTTCAGGAGGAGCGTGCTTCGGAGTGTGAAGGAGACAATCATAGACTTCTGTTATTTTGAATGTCTTTAAAACTCAGTTCGTTCATCCAATTTCTGGATGTAACTTTCATTTAACTGAATGTTTAAAAATTACATAACTTAAACACTTTTCTGTATTAAATATTCTTTTTATTTCCTTTTTATGTGATTTTCGAACAATTGCATTGTTTTTCTCAGTAAACTAGCTACCAAGAGGTTCAGTATTTTGAGGCGTATCAGAAATTCTAAACGCCACTCCGGTACCAGCTCTTTAAAGTGGCATAAGAGTGAGGTCTACATTTGTAAGAAGAATACATGATATTGAGGTGGTTCTTTCAATACTCTTACAACTCTCCTTAAAAGGGATGAGATCTATAGCTTTTTACTATTAAATAATATTCTATTTTCATCGACTCTCAACAGTGTCTGTCAAGTCGTCGAGCTGTTGTATCATTCTCTTTATACCTATCGTTATTACATAGGACACTACTCATTTGAGCTCTAGTCGATTTGTTTTTTACCATTCAGAAGAGCTCAAGAGACTTTCTACATAATTTCACTTTCCTCTGTCTATCTCTTTGACCCCTCAATTAAACCTCTGCTCATTCTTTCTTGTACTTGCCCTGGTTAAGTATGGAACGTTCTATATCCCTCACTTCCTTTGTTATGCACAGTTTGATGTAGCTTTAAGCGGAACATTTTCGTTTTTAATTTGGGTCTGAATTCAATATCCCATAAGTATTGGATCTCATGTAGGTCTATAGCCTTTTCCTACCAGAGGAGAGAACCAAAACTCCACAATGATTCTTCCATGAACTTAATACGAGTATGTTTTCCAATAGTTAAAAAATGTTTAAAAAAAAGAAAAATTTGCAATCGTATATATATATATATATATATATATATATATATATATATATATATATATATATATATATATATATATATATATATATATATATATATATATATATATATATATATATATATATATATATATATATATATATATATATATATATATATATATATATATATATATATATATATATATATATATATATATATATATATATATATATATATATTGCAGTAATGAACGAGTTGAAAATATGGAAACTGCTTTTGTTGATCCTTCTAGCTCTCAAAAAGCAGCTGAGAATTCTTCGATAAAATCTAACCTTTCAAAAAGTGAGGGAAAAGATATTGAAAACTTAAATTCTTTAGACCAAGCAGGTCCTTCTCAATTAAATAATTCTTTAGACCAAGCAGGTCCCTCCCAATTAAATCAGAAAGAACTCGATAATATTAGTAACGATGATTCGTCAAACCTTACAGAAAATTCTTCTGAAGTCGTTCCAAAGTTTATATTTCCACCGACTGATGATGATGGTGATCTAAGCGAAGCTGGAACTAGTATCCACTCGTTTTCAATGGAAAATTTAGAGGTAGGTAAAGATTCTGTACTTATTTTCATGAAGGTAAGTTGTTGAACTTTTTGAATTGCTCTTTTGTATCTTAAAACAATTTTTATTTTTATAGCTAGATATTTTAAAAGGCTTAAGATATTACAATATTTCTGATTATATTTACGAATTACTGTAGTTACCATAAAATGTATTTTTATATTGTAGTGTCAGTGCTCTTATTATAAAAGTTAGTAGAAAAGACATCTGCGAAATGATTTTAATATAAGGAAAAGAATTTTTCTGTAGTTTCTTTTTTTCTTATTATTGTTAATATATATATAATCTCTCTCTAGTATTTAGTATTTTAATATTCAGTTAACATTATTATTGTTTTCGTAGTTAAATCATTAAGATATATATATATATATATATATATATATATATATATATATATATATATATATATATATATATATATATATATATATATATATATATATATATATATATATATATATACATATATATATATATATATATATATATATATATATATATATATATATATATATATATATATATATATTATATATATATATATATATATATATATATATATATATATATATATATATATATATATATATATATATCGTATGGTGTTAGTATTCTATTATTCACTATGTATTTCTACTTTTGAGTCTGTTTAAATTTATCAAATTTTGGTAGGTTTTGAAATTATTTGGAGTACTCAAATTTACTATTAACGAAACCTTAAAATAGCCTTTGTACCTTCTTGGGAATGCAAAAGTTTAGAAAATGTACTTAACAATTACAACATATTCTCATTTGAAATCAACTACAAATTTCTCACTTAGTCCTTTTTTTTCCTCAACATAAAGCTTTATCATCATATTTTGTTTGAATGAACTTCTGAATCCGATATCTCAATCTATTACACATCATTTTGAAAAATTTGACTTAACCGAACAATTGCTTTTCTTTTTCTATCTGAATGGAATACTATAGGTTTTTGTTTTGTTTTTTCAAGGTTTTTGATTTCTTGACATAAACTAAAGCCAATGAAATTTTCTAAAAAGACATTTTTGACCTTTGCTCGTTTCTAGTCCTCTAGAGATTCCAGTAATTAAGATATTTACCTTATATTTAAGAAATATTATCCTCAATTTTTATAGCTGGTATAATTGAAACTAATGTTTACTCTCATTACTACAGAGCTTAATAAATTCAATATATTTAATAACGAGTTATTATCTTGTCTTGTCACAGACACTGCGTTAATAGAAGTTTTCGTTTACATAGAAGTTAAAATGCCTTATTGGTTCAATTTTTTTCCTCTTTTTGTTACATAAGTATGTATTGAAGCTTATACACATTTTTTATCACAAAAAAATTCCTTAAACTATATATATATATATTTTTTTTTATTTCATTCTCTAAGTAATTATTAACACGTAAAATTATTATTAAAAGTATTGTAACATAAAACTCAGTACTACACAAAACTATTTATTGCTAAATTTTTAATATAGGACTGTAAATAAATACCACCTTTTTGGAATGTTATTTTTTGAGGTGATGAAATCTCGGAAATCTCTAATTATAGAAACCTTCCTTCACTGTATTTAGTTTGCTCGTAATGTATTTTTTTCTATCATTTTTTCAATGTTTTCTGTATTGGAGACTTTTTATTTTAATAGTATGAAGAAAAAAGCATTTGAAGGATCTTAGGTTTCTTATATATGTTTACTTGTTTTTCTTGATTGCTATTTACCAAATTATTTCAATTGAAATTTTGAGCTCTCTCAAAGAACTACTTCGCATTTCCATTTGAATTCGCCTTATACGAGATTTCAGTTAGGGAATATATATATATTGTATATTAAAATTTTACTTGAATTAAAAAAGAAAAATATTTTAAGCAATTTAGTTATTTAAAAACTTACAACAATTAATTTTTTTCGTTACTTAATTGTTTTGGGGTGTGTGTGTGTGTACTCAATTCGCAATTTAGCAATTCGATTATAAATGTGAATGACTAAATGTGATTATTTTAATTTCATAAATTATTTTCCTCATTAAAGTTCTAATTTTTAAATTTATAATTTCATTTGAAGTTTAATTATTATTTTAAAAAGTCTATCATTTTCAAATGAAGAAACTAAAATTCAGTACTTATGTACTTAGGCTGCCTGCAAAGCTAATAATCCTTTTTTTGCCAATTCCAACTCTGAGATTCCATCATTTTAAAATTATCTGACTCCTGCTGATGACCCTCACACCTCTTTAGTTAGTAATTACAATGCTTTACATTATTTTGTATAACCACTTCAGGTTCTGAACAACCTTTAAATCGCTGACAAATTGAAATACATTCGTTAAAACCATGCTTGCATGGAAGACTGTACTTTCTTGGTCATTTGTTTTTATTATATATATATATATATATATATATATATATATATATATATATATATATATATATATATATATATATATATATATATATATATATATATATATATATATATATATATATATATATATATATATATATATATATATATATATATATATATATATATATATATATATATATATATATATATATATATATATATATATATATATATATATATATATATATATATATATATATATATATATATATATATATATATATGAAACCCTCTTTATAACCTCCTTTTCGACAGTTCTATTTTAGCTGTTGTAGACAGCAACGTTAATCTATCAGTAGATTTGTTCTTCAATTTTCTGTTCTATCACAAACTCTTCTACTTTTCGTTAATTATGTTCTACCTGTAACTTACTCAGCAATCCACTCTCATGCTGACGACTCCACTCTTCATTGCCCCCTTCCAATTTAAAAACGATAAAATAGTTAGTGCTAGGAGGCTGACTTCTTATCTTATCTTATATCTCTAAGTTAAGGCAAGAAAAGCGTGATTGTTTTCAATGTCTCAAAAATCCAGTTCATTCATCTGTATACTCAACATAATCTTCCACTCGACTACGACATCTTCGAAAACACACAACCCAAACTTTTATCTGTTCTTAAAATTAGTGTTTGCTTTTCTCACGACTTTTCAGGGAAAGATCAGATTATTACTCGCAAAACAAGCTTTAAAGAGGTTCGGTGTTCTGAGACGCCTACAGAATTTCTTCTCATCTCCTCAGTTGCTTACTTTGTATAGGACCGTTGTTCGCTTTTGTACGAAGTACACATCACATTGTTGTAGATGGATTGAGATTGAATTCTTGTGCGGAACTGTAATATTGAAGGCTGGGATATGAGAGACTATTAACAACACAACGTTTATTAAGAAGCTTGCTTCTTTCAACAACAAATACAAGTTAAAAATATCTGGATAAAAAATCCTAAAATGTACGAGCGAGACCTGTGTGTAGCAGCTCACAGCTGGAGAACTGACAAAGAGGTATGCATCGAGGACCTAGATAAAAAGTGGTAAACAGGATGATTTAATGTCTTAGAGATGAGAGCACTATCACTGGATGCATGGGTGAATATGGTTTGTTAGTTTTATTAAAACAAAAGTAAAATAATTGGACATTCATGCCATAAACCGAAGTATTCTCCCAACAACGGATGCTGAAGAAAAACGTGACTCATACGACATTGCTAGTTTAATTTTGCCGAGTAGATTACAGAAGACATCGAACTATTACTTTCGATATTACAGTGGACACTGCTTCTTCTTAACTCTCTAGACGTTTATCTGCTTTTAGGAGAATCGTACAACGCATTTTTCCAAATACAGTTTCGTACGTTCCATATCTAGCTCTCTGACACCAGACTTAACCACTATGCTCTTTCTCTCATTTTAACTATACTGTTGAAATTTGGATTGCTCTTTCATTTTCTATTTTCTCATTGTCATCGGCACACTTTCAAACGCCGTTCTTCGGGTCATGTTGGCCAAATTTTTTTTTTTTATAAATATTTTTAACGAATGTTTTTTCCCCCAAACACTAGTAGTAACCAAAGTTTAGGGCAAACTTTGTAGTAACTATGTAGCCCTTAATTTGGCCTTTTAACACCATATATATATATATATATATATATATATATATATATATATATATATATATATATATATATATATATATATATATATATATATATATATATATATATATATATATATATATATATATATATATATATATATATATATATATATATATATATATATATATATTAGGGATGGAGCGATACCAAAATTTTTACCGATACCGATACCTAAAAATTACCAGATACCGATACCGATACCGGTATCGGAAAATATGCCGATACTACTACCGATACCGATACTTTACTCTTATCCAAAAATTTGCCGATACCGATACTGAAAAGGCCGATACCGATACCGGTATCGGAAAATATGCCGATACCGATACCGATACTTCACTCCATCCCTAATATATATATATATATATATATATATATATATATATATATATATATATATATATATATATATATATATATATATATATATATATATATATATATATATATATATATATATATATATATATATATATATACACAATTAATGTTTTAAATTTTTTAATCATAGAAAATTTTATTTTAATATAACAAATCGCACCTAGAATATATAAGGGAACATCTGATGGCATTTCTTAATATAATCTGTAAATGATCATTTTATTATATTTCAAGCGTATATAAATCTTAGATTCTCGTGCATTTTATAATGAATGCTTTGAGTCAATGTAACTTATTAATACAAATGTTGAATTCGTCTTAGGATCCAAGAGTTAAATATTGGATTTGTTTTGTTGTTAATTTTATATAATTTTTGCCTTACAAAAAAAAAAAAAAAAAAAAATAAAAATAGTACACGTTTATAATTATGGGCTCGATTTTTTTTTTTAGGAATCTATGCCGCCCAAAGCCGAAATAGCAACTTCTTCACTAAACCAGTCATCTTCGTCACTTGAAGCTGGAGAAACCGAAGATAAGGGGCTACCAGGAGACGAAAGGAATACCGCGGAAAAAGTATATATATATATATATATATATATATATATATATATATATATATATATATATATATATATATATATATATATATATATATATATATATATAAATATCTCGCACACAAAGATTGGACAAATATATGGAAACAGCAGAAAGAAAGAATTCGTAAATATGACAGACGTTTACTACCCGAAGTTGAAGAGGGCGCTGCAGCCGATTGTGTGTCACATAATCTCGGTAGGAAGCGTCAGTTGCTTTGGAGTCAATATTCTTTTCTGGTAGAAGTGAGGTATGTCCGAACGTGGACAATTGTTGGTTACCGCTTTGCAGGTGCGTCCGTGAGTAAAGTATCAATACTATTTGGTGTATAGCGAGGTACCGTATCCAAGAACATGATCGCGTATTGTGCAACTGGAAAAACGTCATGTCATTCAATAAACTCTAGCGTGGACATAAGTTGAAATTGGATGAGAGACGAGCATTGCAGAGGATTATCACCAAAAGTAAGAAATCAATAGCTGCAAAAATTTTTTTCTGAGATGAATATCAGTCTTCTAAAGTAAGTGCAAGCCAAAACGAGGAGAGATTGGTGCAACACTCAAGGAATGGACTGACGACCAGCCGAATACAGTCTTTTGGTCATAGAATCGACCTTCACACAGTTTCCAGATTTTGGCCTAGTTTAGGTGTGAAGTATACCATATTCAGGCCTGTCTTCTGCCACGAGTGAAACATGTAGGAAGTTCTGTCATGGTTTGGACATCCATATCATGGTATTCTTCAGGACCCTCTATCACCATGCACGATAATGTAATTGCCATGAAATTTTATGTATACATTTGTTGACCAGGGTCATCTTATGGAGCAAACATAGTTTTCTGGGGGTGGCTCCATTTACTAAGGTATCAGTACATACAACTCAAGTTTAGTCGTGGTTTAACAAGCATGCAGGTTTTTTTTAATTCGTCTCCCCAACAGCCGTCATACCTTAATATCGTGGAGCCCTTGTGGTACGTATTGGAGTACAGGGTTCGTGATTGCTATCAATCACCAGCATCCCTACAGGAATTTGGGCGTCTTGCATAAGGAATGGTTTAAGTTACCAACCATTATCCAGTTTTCAGGCGATTCACACATCATATTAGGTAGTCTTGCATTTACATATATATATATATATATATATATATATATATATATATATATATATATATATATATATATATATATATATATATATATATATATATATATATATATATATATATATATATATATATATATATATATATATATATATATATATCGGCAGAAAACTGGCAATTGAGAAATATATACACAACACGGTTAAATTTTCCATTTTGCCTAGATAATAAAGTATTTTAAAATTGGAATAGGGGAGAATTCATGGTTGATTGGGAGAGTGCGTTGGGGGGTGGTTAAGTTAGCTTGAGGGTGGAGGGCCTCGAGGAACTGTTGGTATCCTTGGGTAGTGGGTCTCACAGTAAAACGCCACAGTTCGGGAGTGATTGAGGATAGATTATAGATGTTTGGAAGGAAGGGGGGGTATTAAAACTGGTGGTTCTAAATTTAAGAAGTGTGAATAAAGTAGAGAAGAGGGAGGAAGTGAGGGTTGTGATAGAGGAAAGGAGGATGGATATTCTAACGTTTATGGAAACGAAACTGAAAAGGGAAATGGATTTTGGCATTTGGGAAATATAAAGGGATTTCCGCTGGAGTGAATATGAGAGAGCAACTGAAGGATGTGGCAATTGTTATGAGAGATGAGTGGTGGAGTTGTGTAAAATGGAGGAAGAATGGGAGCCAGAATAGTTTGGGTAAGATAAAGTTCAGGAGGGAGTATTGGTTTTGCATTTGTACTAATGCACCGCTAGAAGGAAGCAAATGAAAGGGGAAAGAGACATTTTGGGAGAGTCTGAGTGAGTGTGGGAAGTTTTAAAGGTAGGGATCATGTTTGTCTGTTGGGGAATTTGAATGCAAGGGTGGATATAAGAAGGGTCAACAGGGTAATTGGACCATTTGGAGTGACAGGGTTAAATGAAAATGGGACCGAAATGATTGGAATGTGTGCGGCAAGGGGTCATATGATTGGAAATACATGGTTTAAAAAGAAAGAATCATAATTATACCAGGTAAGTGGTGTGAAAGGATTTTGTGTGTGCGAGATGAGAAGGGAGTAGGTTGTTGGATGTCAACGTATTGAGGGGAGCTGCGATTGATTTCGGACCATTATTTGGTGGTAGCGAAAATAAAAGTTAGAGGATGGGAGGGAGGGTGAGGGTGGTGGAGATTGTGCAGGTGGAGAGGTTAGAAGAAGAGAAATGGGAGGAGGTGAAAAGAAGGATTGGAGGTTGCCAGAAGAGTATGTGGGGTGAAAAAATAGGGAAAGGTATAAGGGGAGTGTGGTCAAAAGGAAAAAAGGAGGCCTTTTGCAAGTATTTGGGCACGAAGGAGTATAAGGAGAGATGATGGAGAGTGGAAGAGGAGTGGGAAAGTAAGTTGGCAGAGAATTTTCTTAAGGAAAGAAGTAAGATGTTTTGGAAGGAGGTAAATAAAGCGAGGAGTAGGGAAAGGGAGTGAGGGATGAAGGTGGTAATGTGATGCAAGGAGAGAGGGAGGTGGGAGAGATGGAAGAGACATTTAGAGATTTGTTGACGGGGTGGGAGGCGAGGGAGTAGTGGGGAATAGTGAGATATTATTAGAAGAGAGGAGTTATTATTAAAATGTAGCAGTGAGAAAGG
>SEYY01000036.1:12500-47500 GCA_009176605.1 Armadillidium nasatum | reverse complement strand
GGAAAGTGAACTGAAAAAATAAGAATATAAATTAAATGAATCAAAACATTTACTTACAAGATATAACTTGAGTTACAAAACTAAAATTGCTCTTATATGATTAAGCAACCTACTTTGTGCCTCTGTTTCTGTTTTGAATCCACTTTGTAAATACCCTCCGACCGAGCACATCCCGTTTTGTGCAAAGGAAGGTCGTCCTGTCTCCGACGCTTCTTCGGCGGAGCGGTTATGTCAGTTACTGGGTGGTCAACCCAGTGAGTGTCATTTAGCCAATATGATTGACGGTCGTCAGCCAACATTTTTTCATAGCTTCTTTTTAACAAATCTATATCTTCTTGGTCGATGCCTAAAATATCAATCTTATGAAACATTGCCATAGGAAGTTCACATACAATCACAAAGCCATTAAATGTATTGCATTAATTCAAAACATTCTGAGGTTCAGTTTGATGTAAAATAAAAATAAAAATTAAAAAATTTACAAATATATTCAAATAACATGCAATTGACATTTTTTAAAGGAAAATCTTGGAATATAAATAAACTTTTGAGTTCCACAGGATAGAGAAAGAGAATGTAAAAAGAACAGAAAAATTACCTTTAATTAAGAAAGAGTAAAGCGTAGTGTATTCTTCCATTTGATTCCTCTGTTTAAACACAGTTGAACTAGAATTATTGATCTCCTTTATGTTGTTTAGCCCTTTTTTCCTGTCATAAAGCGTGTCGTTAGAATCCTTGGCGAAGGGGCCCATACTACGATTTTCTTTGCCAAGGGGCTTAGGGAAAGGCCAACTACTCTGCTTGTTAGGGACTTTATTCTGTGGGATCGAAGGGGTTTGTGGAGTCGGAGCGGGTTGTGGGGTCGGAGTGGGTTGTGAGGTCGGAGTGGGTGGTAGAGTCGGAGTAGGTTGTAGAATTGGGGTGGGTTGAGGACTTGGTTTGACTATGGTGTCCTTAGGGGGAGTTCGCGGCCTGGTATAGTCGTGGTCAACAGTACTTTGAAGGGAATCTGAAAAGGTGAGTTAATTAATAATAATAATAATCATAAAAAAGAAGGCCAAAACAGAGAGAAAACTTTAAAAAAATAAATAAATAAATAAGTTAAAACCTACTTTCAGTAGTAGAGCTTAAATCGAAAGAGTCTTTCGAATCCTTCTTTGCCCAAGGTAAACAGTAACTGTGTTCCATCAACACCGGCGAATGTTGCCTTTCATGCGTTTTTCCACTAGGCATATGACGATATTCAGTCTCTGCTTTTAGGCGCCCATTAATCGCAACCGGTTTCAAAGATGCAGAGTTGGACGCACTAGGCAAGATCTTATCTACAGTGCTTTTCTCTAAGGTGGGTGCGGATATGGAAGACAATTGGTCATTATCTTCCAAATCGCTTCTCTCATCTGCAGTATCCGTCTATTAATAAAAGAAAAAAAAAAGATAAATGAAATATGCTTGACTGAAAAGATCATTTACATTTTCAAACTTAAAATCTAAAAAAATAAAAATTTACGTAACCATCTTAATTAAGAAGAAACATTAAGGGAAATAAAATTCACAAAATTAATCATCTAAAAAAAAAAAAAAAAAAAAAAAAAAAAAACATATATATATATATATATATATATATATATATATATATATATATATATATATATATATATATATATATATATATATATATATATATATATATATATATATATATATATATATATATATATATATTATATTATATATATACTTCGTCACCAAAAACGGGCAGAGCCCTTTTCAAGGAGGGGGCATATACAAAAGAAAAAAAGGAAGCAAACCCAGCCAGACCCGAACCTAACGAACATTCCTCAGGTGGGCACAGATAGAAGCCTTGAAGAGAGGAAGATTAAATCAAGGTGGAAAAATAGAAGATGGTAGAGAATTCCACAGAACAGTGGTGGTGGCTGGAAAGGAGGCACCACAACGGGCAAGCTTGGGGTTTCCAACATCCACACAAAATTTGTGCAAAAGCAGAGCACACCTTCTGCAACGAGGACGAAGCAATGGTGGAGGAGTGGCTTTAGACTCAACCCTATCCAGAAGAGTCGAGGAACCGGAGTCTCCCTCAAATGTGAGAGCAGTACTCCATACAAGGGCGAATAAGACCCTTATAAAATTGGAGTAACTGCTCAGAAGAAAAAAATTCTCGAAACCTGAAAAATATTCCCAGCTTCTTAGAGGTCGCCTTAGCAACCATTGTGATATGTGGTATCCAAAACAATTTATTGTTTATATTAAGACCAAGAATGTTAATGCTATTTACAGGTGAGATGGGAGAGTCATCGAAGAAGATAGGAAAGTTGGGAGGTGTTTTTGAGAGGGAGATGCGAAGAAGTTGACTTTTAAAGAGATAAATTTCACAAGGATGCTATGACACCACCGGGAAATCCCAATCCAGATCGATAAGAATAGAATCGGAAAGTTAAAGATGAAAAGCAACTCTAGAAGCAAAAGAGGGAGCATATATATATATATATATATATATATATATATATATATATATATATATATATATATAATATATATATATATATATATATATATATATATATATATATATATATATATATATATATATATATATATATATATATATATATATATATATATATATATTTGAATTCCTGTACAGATGAAGGTCACGAGAATGCGGCGATGCTAGTGTAAAATTTCAACACTGAACAAAAAGAAGAGCTTCGATAATGGTGATTTACAACTTATAGAGCAAGTTATAAGACGGCAAAAAGAACATAGGATCGGAAGTGCTGAGATTCAGCCAGAACGAATGACTACCGATTCCCCCGGAGATCGGATTACAATGTAGGGAAGTACCCGCAACGTAGTGTCACCAAGGCAGGCATCCTACCAAGAGATGGTAGATCAACATTTAGTATATACTCGGCAGAAACTGCAAGGAAGAGGTTTATCCCTCGACATAAGGTACCCGTGCGTGGCATTAGTGTGACCATTTCTGAGGCATGTCAGTGCCACTTCCCGTTGGAGGCTAAGACCAACTAGGAGGGACCAACTCGACATCAAGAGGTTTCAACGAATGGAGTTTAGCACCCCGTACCTCTTCCCTTCAACAGTTTTGACATTCAGTCTGAAAACCCCTTTTGATAGGTGCGTAGTAATTCGTTGCTGAAAGAAGGCTCCACTGGAGTTCGAGGGCAAGCCAAACGCGCTCCTCTATCGGCTAGTTCATTACTGGGAATCCTCACGTGAGACGGAACCCAGCAAAATTGCCAAGACTTCTCGCGAGCGCGAAGGTGTTATAAGAACTGCTGATTGATAGACATCGAGGGATTTCGAGAGGATCGATTCTGAATAGCGAGATGAGCACTTTGAGAATCAGAGAAGATTGGTGAAGGAGTTTTCTTGGTATAGTGACAAAATCCTGGAGACTGTAAGGATCGGCGCCACTAACTCCGTGTAAAAATGAAGGAACACGACTGAAGGGAGAGGAATATCATGCAGTCAGGAAAGACGACCGATGCTCTCACACCGTCTTTGGTCTTGGAGCCATCGGTAAAGACGGCAGTGGTACCAGTATAACTAGCAAGGTTGGAAGAAAGGCCAGCACTGGAAGGGTGGTCTACAGATTTTGATAGTGACCACGTTCCCTTACATAATAACGATGGAAAAGGTAACTACGGAACACTGATATTGTCCGAGTAAGGTAGGACAGCTCGGATGTGTGGAGATACTCGAAGATATCAGCCACCACCGAAGCAAAAGGACAAAATAGTGGGCAAAAAGCAACCGTGTCGAGAATCAGTCAAAACAGTATTAATAATAATAATAAAAATAATAAATGAAAAGTAGAACAATGATTTCTTCTCAGATAAATTTTGAATATGCAACAGTGCAGAATTACATCAATTTACTTTTAATTAACAAAATTTTAACAAAAATAAAATTTCAATGAAGTTGATAAAAATAGACCTCAAAATTTCCCAAAGTTTCTACCTCCTCCTCACATTAGGAAAAACCTCTCACAACAGCTACTCACCTCAGATTTTTGAGTATTATCTACGTCTACAGCAAATGGATCCGGTTTCCGATATTCTATTCCGTGGGGTGGTTTCAAAACTTTCCTTTCACTTGCTTCACTCACGTCAGATGAAGAAAGATTATTGTGGCTATTAGTAACTTTAAGTTTGCGCGTTTCGCTATTAATTTCTGCATTGTTCTGATATATATATATATATATATATATATATATATATATATATATATATATATATATATATATATATATATATATATATATATATATATATATATATATATATATTAAAATTATTTTGTTTCTGGGATAGCTAGTTTAATAATGAAAATAAGAGGGAAAAAATCATATCCTACGATCTATTTTCAATATTTATTATAAATAAAGAACTTCCAACCCTTGAGCACAAGACAGTTAAAAACCACACAAGGAAAAAAATAAATCCTAAAATAAAATTGGACTTCAAAACTATTGTTTCATCTTTGAATTCACTGCGCCAAAATATACTATGTGTACTAGAAAGTTTATATATACTCAATATTGATGGCTCTTCATCCATACTTTTATAATAATATTTTTACCACTATATACTCATTATTTTGCCATGTTCTAACTTTTTGTCTATTATTATTATTATTAAAACTTTTCAAATTTCATTATTTTATTGTATCTTTGAATAAACATTACATGTTTTTATCAAGTTTTCAATGTTTTCAGAAATAATAATAATAATATAATAATAATAATAATAATAATAATAATAATAATTTTTTATTATAGTTACAGTAATTATAAACACACTATGGCTTTAATATATATTTAACAACACCAACTGAAAGTTGTCCCATTATTTCGTGTATAAAAACCATTTGTTATTCCCATTCAATTCTGCTTTTTACAAGCTGGTAATATTTTAATGCGTTCTAACTTCATCCGAAGGACCGTTTGTGAGCTGTTATAAAAAAAAAAAAAAAAAAAAAAAAAAAAAAAAAAAAAAAAAAAAAAACTCCCAAAGTTTCAGACCTTCCATCAGAATGAACCACTCCTTTCAGGTAGTCCTCCCTGAAGGCTTCGTGTGGTCGATGATGCATGCGACGCCTAGCATCATTCCAATACAGGCAGAAAAGATATTCGTTGGAAAATTATACATTTACAGGCATTAACGGCACAATTTTCGTATCGCATAAATCATTGTAACCGTGCAACTTTGCCAGCCCAGCGGTGAAAAAAGGTCTCATTGCATGCTACTCGGATCCAGGCTATGTTCATCCTATGCAGTTCCCTTGCAAAGTTTTCTTTCAGACAATTCCTATATGGATGTGAAGCGTTCGTAATTTATAAGCCTTGATCCGTCGATCGGTCAGTATTGATGTTCGGCCACAATTCCGACGGGAATTTCCTGTTGACCTGATTCGCTGCCACTGCTGGTACTTTCATTTGAACATACGCTTCAACACACCAGCAAATTCAGGCGACTTCAGACACAGGGCTGACTTTAATTCGAACTGCGATAACTCGTTTTAGTCATAACATCTTTGTGACCAACACATCATGCATATCATTCACTTCACCGTACTGTCTTTACACAATCAATGATGTTCGTCGCATATCTCCTGTTCATGCCCGATCGAATCAAAGCTGTCATTGGAACATTGGTATTCGTGGGAGGTCCTACATTCCACACACACACACTATTAGGTAGGCATAGTTCGGTGTGCTATATATATATATATATATATATATATATATATATATATATATATATATATATATATATATATATATATATATATATATATATATATATATATATATATATATATATATATATATATATATATATATATATATATATATATATATATATATATAGTTAAGCCGTGTTCTTTTAGTCAAATCATCTTAGGCACCTGGCCAATTTGTTAATCCTGGCTGAAGAAGGGCTTTGAGTGGCTTTTTGAAAATCTTAAGGTTTGACACAAAGAACTGAATTTTGAAGTTCTTTCTTATATTCAGCTGTTCGTTATTTAGTTTTTTTTGTTACTCATCATGGAGTCTGTGTGGTCTAGCGATTATTTCAATGAACGATTTTTAAGTTTCAGGAAAAAAAGGTTGTCAAAACACTACGGACGGAAATTTTACAAAATGAAAGGTAGTACTCCAGTGAACAGACCTCTGATACAAAGTACTGCTGTTACCATATCTTTCAAAACGTTTGCAAGTGAATTATCAGGGAATATATCATTATATTATATTATATATATATATATATATATATATATATATATATATATATATATATATATATATATATATATATATATATATATATATATATATATATATATATATATATATATATATATATATATATATATATAATAAATACTGATTATCAATGCCCGTAATCCGAGATTTGTTCTAAAACGAACGATAAAAACTTAGTATGATTGAACTTATTAAAGAAAAAAAAAATAAATAAAAATTATTTGGTTTTAAATATTTGTTACATTGTTTTCTATCATTTTGGAGCAAATTTCGGTTCACGGGCCTTGATTACAGGGAATTATTACAAAAATATAAGTGATTTTTGAATAATTAACCATATATATATATATATATATATATATATATATATATATATATATATATATATATATATATATATATATATATATATATATATATATATATATATATATATATATATATATATATATATATATTATACTCTAGCCAGGCAAGGCCTATTATAATCATCAAATTTGAAAATAATTTTTGAAAACATTAGCCAAACATTTTGAATACGTGTTTAATTTGCAGACCAACAGGCAAACGATATATTTATTAAATTTCACAATACTTTCTTCCATAAAAATTAATACAAATAATGATGATAATGTGAAGTCAATTCTCATCACGTGACATCTGTTTACAAACAAACTACCAAGATATTTTTTATCTATGTCTCTATCAATCTTAAGATTTCAGCTTATTTTAAGATTACTACTACTACTTTTCGCGCCAAATTGCCTCAAAGAACGGTGTTTTTCGGCTTATCTTAAGAATATGCTTAAGATAAGCCGAAATTTGACTCAAAGAAGACTGCTTTAATAATATGCATAGATTTACTTTAAAAACTGACAATCTTTCCTAAAGAAAACAAAAAGGTAATACTTTTAAACATTGAAAATAGCTAAGGAATACTAGACATATATTGCTAGCTCAAAGAAAGTGAAACTATATAAGTACTTACCAAAAACAATAGAACAATATAATAAAACCTTTAGAAGCAGAGAAGGCATGTAAATTATTCTAGTACTTTTCTTCTCTTCATAAAAAAGATGATGCTATCTATCTCAATTCTTACATAAAATACTTTTTTTTAAAATAAGAAAAATTTTTTTTTTGTACTAAAGTAATTATTATTATAATAAAATTGAGCTTCACATTATTATTATTACTCTTTCTCTTTGCTATATTTTTATTTTTATTATTATTATTATTATTATTATTAAAACATTAGGTTGCCTTGTGTAATTGAAACAACCTTATAGAAGATAAGAGTCAAAATATTTAACACTACATATACATATCACTTGTCATAATTGTTATATCATACACTGCTTATATTAATTATAATTGTATCTTTATTGACATATATTTTACACTGCTAAAAAGTATTAAAAGAACAATTTCTTCAGGCTGCTATTTTAACACCGAATAAAAAGTGCATATGATACGGAAGGAAGTTGGATTACAAACCTCATTATCACATTTAAAAGAAAATGCATAATACAAAGCCATCCTCCCCTCTTACAAAAAGTCCATTTTTCCATTTTTACAATTTCTTATTGATAATTTTCATTTTGAAATTCAGTAAATTATTGACATCTTAATTTGTTTCATTAAATTTTTTTTTAACTAGTGCTTTATACATTACATATACAAAGAATAAACAATTAACTTTACCTATTCTAAACTTGCAACGTATTCAACAAAGCTGTCAAAGATTAAAAACTCCTTAATTAACTTTGAAACATTACATCATAAAAATGAAGGTTTTAATATATTTCTAATTAGGGTCATTCCATATCAAGCAACTTAAGGGTCCCTGCTCGACCCCCTTTAATATTGATCAAAATTTTACAGGATGTAAAGTTTCAACCTTATTAGTAGTCCGGTTGAGACTCGAGGGATGGTTTTGTAAATACCACTTTTTGTTGTGATCACAAAAAGGAATAAATCGTCAAGTCTGTCATCTTGTTCCTGACACAATATAACAACAATGATTAAACTTGGTGTTCTGGCTCAAGTTTGCGTAAAATAACATAGTTGACCTATATATTTTCCACAATTTGATCTCAAAAAAAGTTAAGTCTGTATATTTTTGCATCTAAAAATAAAAATAGTTAATAACCGAGTTTAAGGTTTTTGCGGTTAAATCCCCCAATGAAGGGTGCAGGGGCTCAATTACATAATCAAGGTATGATTAAGTTCCCCCACATATGATTACAAGACTCTACAGTGAGTGTAGATCTCTGTAGAAGTTAATAATGTTTATTTGTCTGGATTTGTTCACACACACATCTATCATATCAAAAGAAACATTTTTTTTTCTCTTAAAAAGATACCAAAATGAAACACAATTTTTATAATCAATTAAGACGTGCTCTTTTCAGTGATGCTAATGAAAATCTAATTGAAAATCCCCTTTATAAATATAGGCTTCTGAAAATTGTTCAAAATTCCAGTGTCTAATTTTTGGGTGGACTTTAAGGATGGTTAACTCCGTAATTATTCAAATTGGCAAGATCATTTACAAAGAGTTATGACATACCCATGAACTATAAACTAAAAGACGATCAGCCTCTCAAAGCCATTCATTCAGCAGTTATAACCTACTAAAATATGAGGGAAATTGATTGTGATTAAATATTTAAGGAACTTTGAGACTAAATTGAGGATATATTGCTTTATGAGTTTTGATATTATTCTACATAGCATAAGCAGAAATATCAAGTTTTATCATTGTAATTATCTTGTGTTATGAACACGGACACAAACCTGACGATTTATTCATTTTTCACGGAAATAAAAAGTGGCATTTAAGAAAGTATCCCAAAACTACTTATGAGGCTGAAACTTTGCAGACCTCCATATAAGACCCATATGTACATCCTGAAAATTTTCATCAAAATTGAAGAGGTTCGAGCAGGGACCATATCTAAAATTAGAATATCTGACATGGAATGACCCAATTTCTTTTTTAAAAAATTGCTTACACCTTGGCCAATAAACTAAATTGCGAACGACATATAATAATTATCTTTGGGTACCTGGAAAAACTAACTTCACTTAGATCTCATTCAAACTGTGGTTTTTAAGAAATTGTACTGCTTTTAATTAAGATTTAAAAGTTTATGAAGAATAATCATTAGCAGGAAAATATAAAATAAACTGGATTTAAAAAAAAAAAAAAAAAAATTTAAATAAAGTGTAAGAATGCACAGTATTATATTTTAATCCTTTTACAAGAGGATTTTAAACGAAACGCCAAAATAAAGAATATATAAGAGACTGCTGAGTGTAAAAAATAGAATAAATAAATAAAGTATATCTCGTAAATTTGTAACCCAGTATACATTGTAAGTGGAAAATAATTTTATAATTTTTAATAAAGCAGTTCTTTGATCATAGGACCAGAGATTGAAAAGGTCTCCAGAAGGAACCAAAAATCCAATGCTGCAGCATTACTTGTTCTTAGTACAACTGTTATTTTTAGCTAGAGTTTAGCTATTTTATATAAAACTACAATTAAGTCACACATATCTCAAACATTTAGCATCTATATCCGTATTTAAAACATGTCAATTCTAAATTATTTTATGTTCAATATCTAAATATTTAATACCACCAATTATATTGATATTAATATAAAAAAAATATGACAGGTATGAAATTAGAAAGATTCTTTTTCTTAATAATCTCATCTCTTTTTAAAGATCATATTTAAAATACAAATATAGGCATTTCATACTGCAATCATGTTCGAAAATAATAATAATAATAATAATACCCGTAGAGGTGAAGTGTCCATCCACTCCTCAACAACTTCATTCGGTTCATCCGGAATAGGAGTTGGTGGTCTGATCTCCTTCTCGGGCGTTTTTGCCCTTTCCTCCAATATAGATTTCGCCTTTTCTTCAAATTCAGATTGTAACTTTAGAAGAGTCTAAAAAAAGAAATATATATATATATATATATATATATATATATATATATATATATATATATATATATATATATATATATATATATATATATATATATATATATATTATATATATATATATATATATATATATATAATCATAAAAGGTCTCTTAATTAAAAGTTCAGTTTTGAAAGATTCCTTGGTATCACAAAAGCCATGTGGCTATGACCATGTATATATCAAATCATTCTCAGTCGCGCAACAAGCGATGTATTGAGTCCAAAATGAACCTTTTTGGCTTGTCATTATTAACTATAAAATTTATATAAACACGCAAGAAATATACTACAAGGAAGATGTGATAAAGAAAGAAAATTAAAAAAGTAAAGAGCTTAACAAAATGTATAAGCGATAAAACTTAATGATCAGAAAGTGATAGTGGCACTATTACTTCTGCTCGTTTTAGAAAGATAGAAACAAATAATTAAAAGGTTTTCAGATTATTTAATTCATGTTTCTGAAAATCTACAAAAAAAATAAAAAAAATAAAAAAAAAATAAAAAAATAATAATAAAAAAAAAATAAATAAAAACATTTTGAAAAAAAAAAAAATTTTTTTTTTTCTGTTTTTTTTTTTTAAAATTTTTTTTTAAAAATTTCCCTTCTTTTTATATTTTTCTTTGGCCCTCCTTCCACCAATGCTAACATATTTGCCTAATACAAAACTTTTTTTTTAATTAGTACATTAAAAACACTTTCATTAAGGAACAGTTATGTAAATAGAGAATAATAATAATAATAATAATAATAATAATAATAATAATAATAATAATAATAATAATAATAATAATATACCTTTAGTTCCGACCGATTTTTGGCCTGTTTTTTAATGATATTCAATTCTATTTCGATCATCTCTAGAATTTTGTGTTTACCCTCCGGCGTTGTCGCCACTTCTCCATTTGCCTTTTCCTTTTCTATCTCCTCCTCCACCTTAGCATTTTCTGTCTCTTTTCCTTCATCCTCGTTGTCGGACGTTGAAGGAAGACTTGATGATTCAGAGGACGCGTCTACATCTGACACCTCAGCGTCATCATTATCACTAAAAACATTGCCTTCATTTCCATCTGCAAGAGAAAAATAATGAAAACACCATTTGCTGAAATAATAATAATAATAATAATAATAATAATAAACCAACTCTCCCAATTACATATGAGAAAAGGAAAAAAAAAAAAAAGAGGACATTTTAATGTTATAAATTCATCCTACAATAAGTAAGTTTGATTCAAAAATATTTAAATTCCTCTATTCCTACAAAAAATATCCTTGAAAGAAACAAAAGAAAATAGCTTTTAATTAATATACCAGAATCGTCCTCAGACGACCAAGTAGGTTTTTTCCTAACAGATCTCTGAGTTGCAGATTTTCGTTGTGAGAGAAGTGAGTTCTCCAGATCTGAGTTTTCGTCGTCGCTCGACCTTGCACCCTCGGCTGTTTCCTGAGGAGGCACCGACGATAACTTACTATCTTCATCTGAAATAGCCCCCTGACTATCCTCATCCATGCAAGGCGGCGTTGGAGGCTTGATTTTGCGCTGGTACAAAAAGATACATCAAATATATTTCAATATCAAAAGGCGGGAACGTAAAATTAGCGAATTGAAATAAAAACTGAAAATAAAAAAAATGGCTGACCAATATTTAAAAATTTTATTTATATACACATCATCACCGCTCACGGGCAAAGCCCTATTAAAGGAGGGAGTGTAAATAATAGTATAAGTTCAGTATTCAATAATATACGGTAAGTCTGAAAACTATATTTTTACGAGCTTAATTCATTATGAATTTATATATTAAAAAGATCAGTCATTAAGGCGATATTCTCAATTATATTTAACAGCTTAACTTTCTTACTAGAATTGGAAACAGAAATGAAATTAGTTATTAAGGAATTTATTCTTGACAACTATATAAAATTCATTTAACCTGAAAGATAAATAACTAACACAAAGTATTACAACCTTACGTTTCTTTATTGAACACAGATAAATAAAGATTTATATTATGCCTTATTGCTACTTTAAAAAGAAAAAAAAAAAGTTACTTACGATTTTACGAAAGGAAGGCATCTTTGGCATGGCTGCCCTGAAGCCAAGGCCGAAAGAGCCAATGCTATCAAGTCCCCCAAATCCTTCTTTACTTTCAAACATTGCTGTTAATGATTTAATTTTTTCGGGTCTTTGTACAATTGAAGAACTTTCATTTGTTTCCAGCTTTGTCTAAATAATAATAATAGTAATAATAATAATAATAATAATAATAATAATAATAATAATAATAATAATAATAATAATAATAAAATCATAAACCAATGGAAAGAAAACATACAACTTATTAAAACTAAACCAGATATCGATTTAATAATAATAATAATAATAATAATAATAATAATAATAATAATAATAATACAGAATTCTTTATAGATATAACTGGTGTAAATTAACAAATAATATTTACTCCCATCATTATTACTCGACTATTTTGATTATGTCTCTAATCGTCCTATTTTTCAAGGTGTATCTATTCCGCGCTACTCCAAAAATCAAGTTTAGATACATTGTAAATAAACCGAACTACAACTGATCTAATGTTATTCATGTAATCTAAGTCTTTATAATTTTCACTTTTTCAACTTGATGCTAATTACCTTTCCATTGCATGATATTTTGTATCTTAGTTTTCTTACGTTTTGGACCTTTACTTAACCCTACATATTTCTCATCATCTAATAAACATTTTACCTCACTCAATTTCCATGTTATAAAATCATAATTGAGAACAACAACTGCGTATCCTTTTATAATTTAGAACCTCTAAGTTTTTTCTCTCAAACATTTCTAATTCAAATAACTTTTCCTTCTAGAGGCACTTTAACTAAACTTTTCAGAGAATATTCTTGGCAATCTTCTTTTCCTTCTACCTTTCGTAAGTATATATATATATATATATATATATATATATATATATATATATATATATATATATATATATATATATATATATATATATATATATATATATATATATATATATATATATATATATATATATATATATATATATATATATATATATATATATATATATATATATATATATATATATATATATAATTTTTCAAACTTTAAAAACGAGGTTCAAGTTTCAAAACTGATCCTTCTTTCAGCTCCTAATCTTGCATCTCTCATTCTTTCTTGTTGAATCCTTATCTTCGTTGGTCTTTATTTTTCCCCCTGCTTCTCTCTCTCTCTCTCTCTCTATCACCCTAAGTTAGCTTCACATCCCAAAATTATATCCATATTCCATTTCCTGCGAGTAACCTTGTGCTTTTCTGAGAAAATCCATTCCCATACCATAACCGGATGTCTTTCACTATTTTCTTTCATCACAATTTTTTCACTCAGCGATGCGCAAAATTTAAATAAAAAATAAATTAAATATGTAATTAATTTAATTTAAACTGCATCATTCGGCAGGTCAACCAACAACAGAAATCATATAAAACTATAACAACAACATAGTAAATAATTTTAACTATTACAAAAATGATTATACAACTATATATATATTAAATAACCTTGGTTAACTACTATTACTATCTGGATCATTAATACCTTGAAGTTGAGTTCCTGCTCATCCCACCAGGCTTCGTACGTCTTAAATGCTGTGCCTTCAATCATTCGCTTATAAAAATCTTTCTTCAGGATTTTCTTTAATTCATCAATGACTGTATCCAACACAGCACTTTAATAATAATAATAATAATAATAATAATAATAATAATAATAATAATAATAATAATAACCAATCTTTATTTGACTCAACAATTACTGCTCTCAAATAAAAATAATAATAATAAAAATAATCTTACTTGACTGTCGGATCGTGATACAACCCTCTTAGATGCCCATCACTAGTTGGTCCATCAGCAGCAGGATACATCGGCCACTGATACATTGCCATTTGACCCTGATTTTGAGCGTCTATAGAGCCAGGCTGTCCTGAGGCTCCTGGAGGGAAAGACATGTAAGAAGGATTATAGCCAGAGTAGCTCTGTTGTACATTAGGTTGGTATCCCTGTAAAGGAGGTTGCCAGGAGTATGCTGGATTTTGCTGTATATGAGGTGGGTAGCCTTGGCCATAAGGATAATTAGGTTGAGAATATGGTTGAGGATACCCTGAAGGTACAGATGAAAATGGAGGCGGTGGAGGTGGGGGTATGGGTACATCTTGATGTAAAATAGGATCTTCTGTTGAGCTAAGACTAGACAGCGACATACAATCGTCATTACCGTTTACTTGCTGTGATTCTTTTGCCTCTTCTTTAATAGACATTTCTTGAATGAGATTCTGGCAAGTTTCTTGTAAATTTTCTTTAGTTTTCTTTAATCGTTTCTTTTTTAACCTTTTAAGTCTTTCTCTATTTTCTTCTCGTTCCTTCCGTTGCGCTTCATTTCGTAATTCTAATCCCTTCTCGTGCCAAAATAGATACTGACTTTTTGATATAAAAGGAGAAGGTGGAGTTGAAAGAGGTTCTTCAGGAAGAGTATCATCATCTTTTTCGCTACCGCTTCCCTTTATTGATCCAATTTCTTCACTGTCGGTAGTAACATCAGAATCAGAACTCTTATCACTAGCTTTTTTCTCTTTATCACTGTCTTCAGCTTTTATATCTGATTCGGTGACTGGAATTTCTGGTTTCTTAGTGTCCCCTTCTAAGTCTTCTTCACCATCTTTTTTAACACCCTCTTCGTCACTTTCATCTGCCAAAGAGAGAAAAGGTGCAGCAATACTTGCATCCTTGTTTTGGAGTAACATTGCAATTCTTGTCTCCAAGTCTAATGACGGTTTTTCTTCTTCTTCTTCCTCGTCTTCATCGTCATGATTCTGCGCTTCAACCCTCTCTAGGCTTCTATGACTTACAGGTAGTTCAAAACTAGTTTCTATCCTCTTACTTTCATCTTCATCTCTTTCATGATCTATTTCATCACTCTCGTCATCTTCAGATTCACTCCTCTCTTTTCTCCGTTGTCTTCTGGAGGTCACTTCTCGTATCTCTCTGTACCTTGCTTCCCATGGATGTTTCTGTGGAAGGAAATCTTGACCTGAGGCTCCTAAATGCCCACTAGATTGTCCATGAGGAGGCCAGGTAGACTGAGGCTGCCCTGTGTGTGGATGAGGTAATCTCTGATGAGAATGCTGTGGTGGACCTGGATGATGAGATCCACCCCATGGTGGGGTTTGCTGCTGCTGCTGCTGTGGCTGCATTACATTAGAAAACCTGCATCAAGAATTGTTGAAAATAATAAGAGTAATAAATTTGAATGACAATTTAAATATTAAAAAAGAAAAATTTTCAAATGTAATTTAACAAGTATAAAAATCATGTACAACTACTACTACTAAATAATAAAAAAAATTCCATTGAACTATAGAAAACAGTTTTATCCCAAATGCCCCCCACTCCCCGAAAAAAGTAATTAACCTTAATCATAAGGTTAATTAATCATACTATTGTAGGAATTTTGGCACCACAAATACTTGTGTTATTTTGATTATAAATCTTTCATTCATAGAAACGCTAATAATGTATCAAACAAAGACATTAAAAACTTGAAAACATATTTGAAAATTTTTTTTTTTGAAAAGAGAAAATAGGACTAGTGGTAGGTAGCGTCATTTGGAGTAGATTCAAAATTTTACGAACCTAACTCCAACTCCAGCTATTAGGATGCATCTAAATTGACTCCAGCAATTTGGAAACACCCGACTCAACCTCAGCCATTGGGAAACATCCAACTCGACTCCATGTGTACTTCAATGAAACATCCGATTCCCTCAGTTTAAATAATTTACAATGAAGTTGTTTAAAGTTAATTTTGGTGTTCATTGTACTCGTGTTTCATTTTAAAGGTAAATGAACAGCAAATCGTTTTCATATACCTATGTTACCAGAAACGATGGTTTATGATGTTTTTTTAGAAAGAAAAGTTACTTTTTCCACTTAGGCACTAATATGAGGAATTTATAGATAAGTATATATAAATATTAAGCTCGAATTTGAAGCCGATTCACATTTTACTAGAAAAGAAAAAAAAAGATGCACTATTTCAGAAAGAAAAGATACAACTGAAATTAAACAAATCACTTGGAAATTTAATCATAAAACTTCACACAAGCAAGCACATTGATTCATTGTCATGTATGTCAACAAATTGATCAAGAAAAAAAGAAATCTTCCAAAGTATAAATTTTCATTTTGTTTGTCGTGGGACTTCTTATAAATTGATTTGATAAATCTGAACTCCTTTCAAATGATTAAAAAGTACTTAGCTTAAATCTCTTCTAATGATAATATAATTATACTTTTATTGGATATTTAAATTAAAATATTGTCTAAATGTTTTCTTAAAAAGAGAATGGCATCTATCATCTTTCAACTGAAGTCAGATTTGATGATGCGAAGGGGGGGGGGGAAAGGAATTTAACAAGGTTAAGCAGCAACAGCAATTGGAATTCCCTACACAATTTCTTCATAACTTTCTACAACCTCTCTTACATTAGCTTCTGAACTTCAAATCTTTATTTTTTAAGCGGTTAAAAAAAAAAATTTTTTTTTTATGTTTAATGGGAAGACATTCACATTATTCTGCTTGAACATGCATATACATGTTTGTAACTAATTTCTTAATCATCAAGAAGACTTTCAAATTCATCTTTTGATCCTGAGCTAACTTAAAACTAGCTAAAAAAAGGTAGCAGTACTTTAATGTCATAAATTCCTACTCTAAAGTGCAAATGGGCACAACTCAAAGTAGAGATTATGCCAAATTTTGTTCATCTTCAGACAAACATTCTGAATATAAGGATAACCATAAATGGCTATCAACAGAATACCATTATCAAGGAAACTTTCTCCACAAAAAAAAGAATTTTTTTTTTTTAAACCCAATTTGTGTTAGCAAAAAAAATAAAAGGTTCCCCATTCCTTATTAAAATGACCTAGTTATGTAAGATCTGATAACAAAGATTTATCATTAGGTATAGGAAAACAAAATACTTTCCAAATTTTTTGACAGGATCCCAATAAGCTTCCAGCCTTGTTAATTGTAAATTAACCATGGATGTTGATTTGTCTAAACTCAAATTATTCGTCGATTTGTCTACACATAAATTGCGAGCTATCATTAAATATGTACAACCCAATGTTGTTGTCTGATCAATAACCATCTTTAAAAGTAAATTTTTTAAGAAACTTTCAATTTTTCACACCATTGCAACGTAATAGGCAGCACGACATCCTGTCAATCCAATGCGAATAGCCAACCAAAGGGCATGCACTGTACAACATGTGGTATATTTGTGAAACTTCTGTAAGTTCCTCTAAGTATTCAAATTCAAAAAATAATATTCTAGTTCACCTTTCCCATAAATTGTGGTTCTATTGAAGAACAAATAATCATTAGTGTACATGCATCAATTTTTTTATGATCTGTCCCTGAAAAATGTATTTGTTTTTTTTTTTTTATCTTCAGAAATCAGAAGTAATATTAAAATTTAGCTGGAATCATGATAAAAAATAATGATTAAAGCAATCCTAACACTAACTATAAATGAAATCACTAATTCTTGTTGTCATGTTGATGCTGATGTTACAATTTTTAAATTTCTTTTGCCTAACTTTGTCACAAACTATTTCTGCCTATTTTTATCTTTTAATTTACCATAACAAATAAATTTTACTCCTACTTCCATAAAATGTTCATACACTTCAGACTTTATTATGAGCCATAATGGAGTGGTAAATGAATATTTAGATATAAACTGAGAAAACTAAATAAAACTGATACACTATATATGATTTACAGTCAAAGATTTTCAAATAATATTCTATGTCAAGACAGAAAGTATCAAGTAATTAAAACACTCTTTCCCAAAACCCGATTCGCCTCATCCACTACAAAAAATTGACTTTGAGTCTCGACCCATTGGAAAAATCTAACTCCAATTATAAGTATCCTAAAAGTGGTGGCTCCACAAGCCCAACTCATCCCTAAAACTATTGATTATGCGATACCAACTCTTACATTCACAACCTTACTGAAAAGTACGTTCCTTTTAATGATAACTGAATAATTTATGACTTATGTTAAGTAACTATTCAAATATCAAATACTCAATAATTTTGGAACTACCTAGTAAACTATGGCAAATTTCGATTTAAATATTCAATAATATAACAGAGTACATTGCACACATTAAAGAAATAATATATTCTGCTTCAATTGCTAGGAATATCAGATTAACCCAAAATAATAAAATAGTAGCAAGTGACGTTTTTAATAATAATAAACAGAAAAATTTTTACACTAAGATTTGATATGTATTAATGAAATAATGGAAAGACATACAGATTTATAAGGCATCTAAATGGGGTCAAATAATTCTAGAAAAACGAACTTTAATGAATGAAAAGGCTACAAGAGTATCATCATACAAACATAAAAATCATAAATGTCTGCACAACAATTTCTTGCAAAGGAATTTACATAAAATCTAATCAATCCCTATATTTCACTAATTTATGAATTAAAGTAAATACATCTTCCACAAATATATTTTGAATGCATTCATCTAATCAATTTGGTTTCACTCGTTTTTTTATTTCTATAAAAATAAATAATACATTTCTACTTAAAAAAAAAATCATTCCATACAAGCCTTATAGGCTTGAGATTTTAATTAAATTAAATTCTTACCCTGGTCGATATTCTTGATATGAGAAAGGTTGAAATGGCGGTCGATGATGAGATCTGTGATGAGGATGTTGTGGCAGAGGCCCTTGATGATGGTGATGAGGAGGAGGCGGAGGAGGAGGTTGAGGCTGATGATGTGGGGGAGGAGGGGGTTGTGGTTGATGGTGCTGCGGAGGAGGCTGTGGTTGATGATGAGGATGATGGTACTGATCATAATGATGGAAAGGGGGAATTCGACTTTGTGGTCCTCCTGGCGTATAAGGTGACTGCTGTTCCCCTGGATAATATGAAGATGATATTTGGCCTCCTGAAATTGGTTGACCAAAACCTTTTCTTTCATCACCGAACCTATATATATATATATATATATATATATATATATATATATATATATATATATATATATATATATATATATATATATATATATATATATATATATATATATATATATATATATATATATATATATATATATATATATATATATATATATATATATATAAAAGCGCCCGCGCTCAGATTGTGTATACACATCTCTCGTCCATTTACATTAAAAAATGCGTTTGCAAAATTTTTGCAAACATTTTATAGGTTTTGAATAACTAACCAAAATTATGACTTTTTTTCTCTTTTTTTTTTACATTTAATGACGCTTCATTAGAGTCTTATTATAATAAGATGCAAATTAATTTATCAAATGTTCCCTAATCCTCTTAAAAAAAATTAAGAAATAAAGAGTAATAAATTGTACACTAGCTAGTTGTATATAATATTGGTTGAGCAAACTTGCAACCAGGTATATATATATATATATATATATATATATATATATATATATATATATATATATATATATATATATATATATATATATATATATATATATATATATATATATATATATATATATATATATATATATATATATATAAGAACCGACCGGGGCCCCGGCTAAAAATCAGGGAAAACCGGGGTTTACCAGCCGGGGTTAAAATGGGAAATTATATTTGAGGGGACAATCCAATAAAAATTTTTTTTTTTTTTAAATTTTCAGCCGATTCTCCTGAAATTTTCAGTGTATATAGCTTTTCTCTTTTTTTAGTGTTTTCCTTAGTCTATAACTATTTAAAAAAAAAAAAAAATTTTTTTTTTTTTTGTTGTTGTTGAAATTTGACCCTTTTCAAATGAATGGCGAGGCCAAATCACTTTTCGGAATGACATGAAATTTGTATTGTATATTCAGAATTCTATTGACAACAAAAACTTGCAACAGACTTTTGTTCCTGGTTACAGGAAAAATGTTATAAGCCCAAAAATGAACAGCTATTAAAATTTTTTTTTTTGTGGAAAATCCACCTTTTCGGACAAAAAAAATTAAAAAAAAAAACTAACTATAAACATATATATATATATATATATATATATATATATATATATATATATATATATATATATATATATATATATATATATATATATATATATATATATATATATATATATAATAATGTTGCCCTGTCCCTCCACAAAACAATGTCCAAAAATAAAGAAATTAGTAGGTAGCGTTTTTTTTTTTAAATAATTTTTTATTAATTTTTTTTTAAAAAAAGGGAACGATTTTTGCAACAAAAAAATTTTTTTTTTGCTTATAACTTTTTTTCTAGACGTGATATCAAAAATCTGTTCTCACCAATGCAAGAAATTGGGGCTAAGATTATTCAGTTAAATTTTCAGCCCATGTGGACCAGTGGTTTCATTTTTTTTTTTCAACTTTGGGTCCAAATAACTTTCAAACCGTTATATGTTCAGAGAAATGCTCGAAAGCAACTCAGAACTTCGGGACAAAATTCATATACCCTGAAAATTTCAGCTTAATCAGTCAAATAATAAAAAAAAATATTCAAACAAAATATTAGAAAATTAAGATTTTCCTTCTTGCTTTTTTAAAATATTTTTTTTTTTTTTCTGTTTCTTTTGACCGCTCCTTTTCTGCTAGTGAATGTTCATCTTTGTGTTTTGTTTTTAGATACCCCATAAGAGTTACTTGAAATTTTTTTTATTGTAGCACCTGGAGGTCCTCTTATAATTTCTTGGCAGCAGATGTTACATTTAGCTATTTCGAGCCTATCTTGAAACATTGTAAAGTACTCTCATACAGCTGAAGCTGATCTTTTAACTATGTTGACTAAGTATAAACAAAATAATAATTTTGAAATAATGTAGCTAATTGATACAAGTTTGATACATAGCAATAAATAACAATGATATTATAAATACAGGTTATATTGATAATTCTATACCTTACATTTTTTCAAACTTTACATTAGGGTCTTACCTAGATAAAGCTGTTGAATCACTATTATGAATCAAAAACAATTTTTTTTTAAAAATTTTTTATACTTTTTGTTATACAAAATCTGTAATTTTCTGAATTTTTTCGGAGAAAATCCATATAATCATTAATTTAAGTGAATTTTGGCTATTCTACGTCTTTCTTATAATTAAATAAACCTCAATTAAATTTATATCTAATTTTTTTGAAGTAAAATTTCAGAGCCTTTGACCTCTTTACAAACTTTAGGCAACCCCGGCCAGAACCCCGACCCCGGCCAAATTCCAGCCCCGTTCGGTCCCTATATATATATATATATATATATATATATATATATATATATATATATATATATATATATATATATATATATATATATATATATATATATATATATATATATATATATATATATATATATATATATATATATATATATATATATATATATATATATATATATATATATATATATATATATATATATATATATATATATATATATATATATATATATATATATATATATATATATATATATATATATATACAAAATAAAGTATATATATATATTTATTATTTCAGCAATAGAGTTATTGTTCACTCTTTTCTATGTATTATTTGTTGATAAACCCTAAGTCAATTAAACTTAGGGTTTATCAACATATATATATATATATATATATATATATATATATATATATATATATATATATATATATATATATATATATATATATATATATATATATATATATATATATATATAAAATGAACAAAATGAAAGTATACACTGACCTGAACTAAGAAACATTAGATCTAACATACCTAAGATTATCCTTTTCTATTTCCTCCCTTTCCACTGGCAGCTGCTTTGGAAGCTCCTCCTTGTGGTCCTCTGGTGGTGGTGGTTTTCCTCCTGGAGTGGATGGCAAAGGTGGTGGTGGAACGGGTCTTTTTCTTGCCTCTTTCACTTCTTCTTCTCTTTTTGCTTCCTCCTCTAACTGTTCTACAAGCTCTTCAACTTTTTGTTTACATTCTTTACCTAAAGCATTTTGTTTCACAATCAATTTAAGTTTATTATTATTATTACAGATGACAAATTACACAATTAAAAATCCTGAGAGGTGTTGAATGAGGATAAATGATTGCTTCAGAAGATGTGTCTTAAACTTTTCCAAATCTTTACTTAAGCATTAATTCAATAAAGTTTAAGACACATATTTATCTTAGAAGGGTGGAGAGAGACGACTAGAAGTAAAAGTAAGAATCTATTGCTCAAAGTAGCTCTCCATCCGAAAATACTATAAATCACTTCAGTGATTAAGAATAAGAAGTCTATGACTATAAATCAGTTTATCAAAAGAATAGGAAAAACCCTTTTATTATTGAAAGAAATTTTATAAAAATAATTTGATGTTACTCTAGTACAGTCTAGATTATGCAGTCTACAAAAGTGTGAAATTAATTATTCTTCACTACCACTCACGGGTCTGGGGTTACAGGGCTTTATACGTGTGTCGTGCATCTTCAGATTTGCAGAGCGTATACTACAGTTGCAATAATAATTTTACTTCAATGAATAGATTTTACTGGTTGATAAAATGTCTTATGAATTTTGGTTGTGAAACCAGAAGAAATCATAGTTGCAAAGTTTTTGACTAATAAAAATGGTTGTAAAGTTTATAATAATAAAAAGAAAAACCAATATAAATAATTAACAGCTTTAAATATTAATCTACCAGATTACCATAATTTAAAATGATTAATTACTTCAAATATAGCTTTAATGAACAGAGCACTTTGCAAAAAAGGTTTTCACTACACTTAATAACATACATAGGGTAAAAAAAAGAAGCTACGAGGTGAGTCTGAAGGAGAAGAAGAAGACTTTATAGACGGCAAGAATTTTAAATTAGTAATAAGTGTTTGAAAATTGGTTAGTAATCAAAAGAGAAATGAGATAGAACAGTAATGTAGACAAGTTTAAAAACAATCATCATAAATGTGAATATCTGAAAGAAAATGCAATGATAAAGAATATTTACAAAACCTAAATTCTGGAAAATGATAGAATGCAAAAGAATTTAATGTCTAAGAAGCAAATTAAAATATGATGAGGAAACAAGAAAAGTTCACAGAAAAATGACAAAAACTAGAAAATTTCTTTGGATAGTTTAGATAGAGATAAAACAATAATTTTCAACAATTATGGCAAAAATAAAAAATAAATAAATAAATACCGTAAATATAGTGAAAAGGATATTTAAAAGTTGATAACAATGAGGAAGAATGTTGAAAGACATAAATTGGTAGAAGTAATCATAAATTTTAAGAGATATTAAAACAGTCAAGCACTTTGAAAAAAAATCTTAGTATAATTATTCCCAGTGTTCTTACAACTATTATTCTAAAAGCTTCAATTATAAAAAATATCCTTCACCTCAAAAAGCTAACCAACCATACCGTGATGCAAAATGCGGAGCATGTTTCCTTAAATTAGAGAGAGAGAAAAGAAAGAAAAAAGGAAAGAAAAAAGAAAAAAAGGAAAGAAAAAAAAGAAAAAAAGAAAAAAAAAAGAAAATAACGAAAAAAGAAAAAAAAGAAAAGAAAAAAGGAAAGAAAGAAAAACAAAGAAAATAGGAAAGAAAGAAAATAGGAAAGAAAGAAAAAAGAAAAGAGAAAAAAAACAAAAAGAAAAAAAGAAAAAAAGAGAGAAACAGAAAAAAATAAAATAAAATAAAAAGAAATAAGAAAAAAGGAAAGAAAAAAGAAAAGAGAGAGAGAGTTTTTTTTTTTTTTGTAATTTAGATATTTTATGAGTATTCCATTATATTTATTTTACAAAGGTTGTTCACAGTTGACAGATTTTTTTCCTCTTCATTAAACTAGGTTAGCTTCTCGAAGCATTTCCCATGATCATCCAGGCACCATTGCCATTATTGTGGTAGGTCCCTTATTGTCTTTTGTACAGAAAAAAAAAAGTTATTTGGTCTAACCACTGCAGGACATTGAGCTGTACCCCCTCCCCCTAGGTACTCCTTCAGAGGACTAAACCAATGGAAATCAATGGGAAGGGAAGGGAGTTAAATCAGAACTATATGCCCTTTCCGGTGCATGTTGGACAGAGTGGTTAGTGACGCGTCCTGACAATTTTAACGATCTTTTCCTACAAATGGCATCT
Organism: Armadillidium nasatum; assembly: GCA_009176605.1. Classification (NCBI taxonomy): domain Eukaryota; kingdom Metazoa; phylum Arthropoda; class Malacostraca; order Isopoda; family Armadillidiidae; genus Armadillidium; species Armadillidium nasatum. The sequence goes on along the minus strand of SEYY01000036.1, from coordinate 22,904 downwards.
CGGTAGGCATCCTTCAGCAATGTAGAATACTGGTTAGTAACTGTAACCCTTTGCTTAAAAAAGATCAATGTAAATGACACCATACATTTCTCAAGAGACTGATAACGAAACCTTCCTGGCTAGGGGCAGAGCTTTGCTCTTTGTGGGCTACGGAAGACTATGATGTCACTACATTACTCCATTATTGATTACAATAATGCATTCCCAACAAGCAATCAATGCACAAGTATGATAACAGTTAGTTAGTTATACTAAAGCTTCATTAACAGTTTCACTGTTTATAAACCATTAAAATTAAGTTAAAGGATTTGTTAAAAAGTTTAGCTCTATCTTCACTGATTTATTTCATTAATGATATGAAGGAAATTATCTTATTTGTGTGGTACAGCCTTTGAAACTGAACATAGAGCATATTGCAAGTATCCCTCTGCCCTCTGATCAAATGTCAGAAGTTGGGGAACCCACATTGCACACACTACGGAAACGTAGATGATTGTGTTCACAGTGCCAACACTGATATGCACTTCTGCTGTAATGTCACACACCATTATTCGCCGGTTATCAAGCATGGCAAGCTCTTGGAAAAATCCACGGGCACAATAGCAGTCGGACAAACGTGTCTATGATTTTTAATGTCAATAAGTTTCAACCTTCACCAAACTACATACACCTTTCAAACACTATTGACCACAACAGCGTCTGTTCTTCACATTGCACTTGCTATCTCCTGAAAATTTTAGCTGGTTTCATATTTTCTTTTTTTTTTTAAAAGAAATTTGAGTATACACCTGTTCCACGTCAACAGATATATTTCCACTTCCAATGTAAGATACTCACTTCTGATAGGGAGACAATCACCAAAGTTGTATCGTTCTCACTTACTCTTTTTTGGTTTTTATGAACAAATGTCTCGGTCAACCTTGAACAACCCTTGTGTATGTATTAACAATATATAACTAAATATGAATAATTTTCGGATACTTAAATTTTTATCCCTTCAAACAGTGAAATATGGTTAGATTTTTCAACATATAGAGTTTGATTACTTTGTGTGTTTATAATAATGCATTCCCAACAAACAATCAATGCACAAGTATGATAACAGTTAGTTATACTAAGGCTTCATTAACTATTTCACTGTTGATAAACCATTAAAACTTAGTTGAAGGATTAGTTAAAAAGTTTAGCTATATCTTCACTGATTTATTTCAGTAATATGAAGAAAATTATCATATTTGTAAGTAACCTAGTAACTTTTACTTTGTATTTCAAATGTTTGTATGTTTGTCTGAAGTAAAAGAGTGCATAAAGAAAGTCAGATTTGAAAAATATATTCACCTATGAATAATATTTCTCAAAACATTAAAACAATAATGTGGTTTACAACTCCGCCTCCTTCCACTCCAATACAAAAATGTTATTACTATTTCTAATTAACACGAACGTACCAAAAGGATCGAGGAACACTAGCAAAATCTTTCCCATCAGTGTAACATTGTTCATTTTTTGAACACACATTCGCGCAGACTCTATTTCTTCAAATACCAAATGAGCCACGCCTAAATGCTTCCTAGACAGCTCATGAGTATAAATGTGCAGTTCCTCCAATGTGCCACACTGATATTTATATTTATATATATATATATATATATATATATATATATATATATATATATATATATATATATATATATATATATATATATATATATATATATATATATATATATATATATATATATATATATATATATATATATATATATATAAAATTTAAAGTGGTGTGAAATTCATGAATATGTAATATAGAAAATGTTCAATCCACTATCCACTAGAATATTCTAACCATTCATTAACAAATAGAAAATCTTTTTGTGCGATGGAGCTAAAATGTTTCATTTTATTATTTTGAATTACTGCAATTTAAAAAACTATCTCAATTGATAGAAGGTAGAAGAGCGCTATATATATATATATATATATATATATATATATATATATATATATATATATATATATATATATATATATATATATATATATATATATATATATATATATATATATATATATATATATATATATATATATATATATAAGATGGGACGATTAATGTTCATCGTCAATTTTCTGCCGATTATTTTACCGATTAATTTACATATTTTCAGAATATTAATTTATAAATCTCTCTATGCTCCACTTTCTATTGAGGGTGGAGGCCAAATATAGGTACTCTCAAAAGACAAAATCGAATTACTGCTGAAACTGAAGAAGAAAAAGATTGTTTCTGCATCACAATATAAGAACTCTAAATTTAAAGGACTTGAATTTTGCATGTCTCTCCATATTCTCATATATTAAAAATTTTTAAATTAATATTCTGAATACACTATTACACTATATATTAAAATTACCTGTATTTACACATTTGAATAAAGAATAAATAAAAAAAGACACTATTTATTTCTTCCTTATTATAAAATTTTTACCGATTAATTATTTATTAAAATAATGGAAATTTTTAAAAAATACAATTTTTCAATTTTATTATCATCGTCATCGTCAAAAATTTCTTAATCATCTCATCACTATATATATATATATATATATATATATATATATATATATATATATATATATATATATATATATATATATATATATATATATATATATATATATATATATATATATATATATATATATATTATATATATATATTACTTACAATTTCGTTATGTAAAAATGACTCATCAATATTGTCATTTATGTTAAAAATTGTGACTTCCAATGGGGGAGGAGATCCAACATAATTACTATCAATCTAATTAATAATAATAATAATAATAATAATAATAATAATAATAATAATAATAATAATAATAATAATAATAATAATTAATAATTAACGTTTATGGTATTTACGAGTCCTTTAGTATTTTAATGATTATGATATTATTATTATTATTATTATTATTATTATTATTATTATTATTATTATTATTATTATTATTATCATTATTATTATTATTATATTATTATTATGATATTATGATGATCATTTCACATTCTCAGAATACACGAACTTGAACACTGACAAAGAAAGTCAGATTTGCAGTCAGATTGGACTAGTATAGGCAGACTTTTCTAACTAGAGAATATTAAAATCAAAATAAACTATTCCAATCTTTTAATAATTAAATTTTTTTTTCCTATTTTTAATTTCCTAATATAATAACCTTTGTACTAGAGTTTGCTATATTTATTGAATCTATTTTTAATATTGCTGCCACTTCATTTTCAAAGAAAATAAGCAATTAGGAATTCTGGGTTTTAATACTGATTCTTCTCAAACTTCTACAAACTTCTGCTGTCGTGTACTCAATTATTAAAAGGGAATAAATTATTAATAATGATGCAAGCAAATATCGTTAATGTTTTATGTACGCGAGCAGTCAGTTTACTTTTACTAAAAGCCAGCAAAATGCAGAATTAACTTTTAGATTAGTCTATTAAGCTAGTAACTATCCACAGAGAAGTAAATATTCTTAACATGAGACAAATATTGCAGGTATAACATTTATTAGCAACTTCAATTCCTTTTGAAATTTTTAAATGTTTATCACTTTTAGTAAAAACTTTTTTTTTATTCAACACACAAAAAAGTAATGGTAAATCTTAAAGCGACCTGCAAATAAATAACGGATCTTTCTAAAAATAACTTCTCTCTCTCTAATAGAAAAATCCACAAATACTGAAGTATGGCAAATAAGTGAAAATATTTTGGATAAAATTCGTTCATTTGAATTGAACTTTGGATGCAAAGGTAATATAATTATTTTACAAATGCTATCAATCTATATAAAAATTAGTACTACACTGACCTTAAATCGTGGTACTGGAAGGTCAATAGTCTCTGGTCGAATCCAGAGTTTTAATTTTCTTGGGTCCCTCACAACAACGATTGGGTAAGTTGGATCTCCATCTACAACACCTTCAAACCTATTATAATAATAATAATATTATCATTATTATTATTGACATGGAAGAACTAAATTATAATAGTCAAAGTAAAAATGACAACTAGTTACTCCATGATACTGTTACCAGTATTTTTTGTTTTAAAAGAAAAAAATTACCTTCACAAATAATTATTGAGCTATGTTTTGATTCTGCCAGTGCATATGGCAACCTATAGTCTTAAGATGATTTACAAAACTAACCTATAGTTAACAGGTTACCAACTAACTACACTTTAAATTCTAATCAACTTTAAATTATAATTTTGGAAAAAATCTAATCAACCTTTAATCATATTTTAAGTTCTTAAGTTTTTTAACATAAATAAATACATATTCATTATTTTTTTTAAATTGTATTAAAATTTAAAATGGATAAAATAAACACAGAAAACTGTAAAATCAAACGAATAGCATGTATAATAATAACAAGAAATAACCCTATACAAATAAAAAGCATCAAATCCTACCTATACAATTTAGTTTGTCCTTTGACCAGCAATGGATCAACAAGGAGTTTGTAATTCCTCTTTAAAGGAACTTGGGAAGCTCCATGACCTCCGATGCCACCTCTATGGTGTGAAGAATGTGAGTGATGTACAGAGGGAGGATGGTTATGAGGGTGGTAATCCCTGTGATGGGCTGAATATGATCTAGATTCCATGGTCTAAATACCTGCTACAAAATAATAATAATTAATAATTATTAATAATAATAATAATGTTACTATTAATAATTAGGGATGGGCTTGGATATATTATGGTTACGATCTAGTTATCTGGCCTATCCAGCCTTTTCTTTTAATATCCAGTTATCCGGCCTATCCAGCCTTTTTTTTTTTCAGTATCCAATATCTTTGTATACTGTATTCCATTTACATTGTTTTATCATTGTAACAGCACTGAAATAACTCCAGTTATTTATGTTGAATAAAATGAAAATATAATTAAAAAATTTATTAATTTATTTACATCACAAACATGGAAATAAGTTTTTTTCACAGTATATATATATATATATATATATATATATATATATATATATATATATATATATATATATATATATATATATATATATATATATATATATATATATATATATATATATATATATATATATATATATATATATATATATGCAAAGGCAAGAGGCCTACCCATTTCCACCAAAGTTGGGGAATATCTTAAACTTTGAAAGATGAAGAAAAAAAAAATCTTACAAAGTACTCTGATCAAATTTGTTACAAAAAAATTAACAGCTTCATTCTGTCAATTAAACTTGTAATTCTGAAACAGTTTCCCCGGCCTTTGTTTATAACATTTCGACAAACAAACAAAAACAAAAAAAAAACTTTCCCTAAAAAATCATTTTTAGTTAATATATTTTAAATCAACTTTAAAACAAATATGGGACTTGAGTATGGGGTCACTTTTGTTGCTGGTAATCAGCAACATATTTATGGAATTATATGAAATAATATCTGGCAAGTATTTTTAATGACTACAATATTGCCTAACAGCCCTATGTAACGAACAATTTTGTAAATTGTGAGGGTAGCTTATTCCCTGAATATTTACTGCATAATATTAATATTTTTGATTCTTCAATACAAATTACTGTGGAAAAACATCCTGGGGTAAAGTTGGTCTTCCAGGATATTTGTATTTCAATTTCACCGAGGAGAAAGGTGGTAAGTGGTGTGCATAGAAAATCCATTAATCCATTCATACAGGCTATTATGATCATCAGTTTTCATCACACTCTTACTGTGAGAAGAGGTGTTGTAATGGAACAATTTATGAGAGCATTTAGGTTACATAGTCCCCAATATTTGAACAATGAATTTAATTACATTAAGAATATTTCTCTAAGATAGCCAAGTTATTTTATTAATAAAGCTTAAAACTTGCAGACAGAAAATATTTTGAGATTAATGAAAACAAGATTTTTTTACATAGAAAATATCTAGTATTTCCCAGTTCTCTGGATAAAGACACAAATATTAAAAATTGTATCCCTAAAGTATCAGTTTAGTTAATTCAGTTCCATGCATATTAAAAAGGATTCTAAAAACTTATTTAATAACAGGGATAAAAATAATAATAATAAATGTTTAAAAAATTGAATGTGGTGACTGTACCAAAATAATATTAGTGAAACTATAGATTTAAAAAATATAAAGATCAACATAATTATAGTCTTGGAATAGATTATGATAATTCTGAATGATCATAAGAATGATGAAAATCATACAGTTAATGAAAATAATGTTTCCATGATCTAGTTTTGATCAGAGAAAATGAGATAAAATTAATAGGGTTCTTTATTATTTTTAACTGTTAAAAATAATAATAATAATAATTAAGTCCTATAATAAATAAATAAATAAATAAATAATATATATATATATATATATATATATATATATATATATATATATATATATATATATATATATATATATATATATATATATATATATATATATATATATATATATATATATAAACCAAGTATACATACCGAAATCAGAACCAATCCCAATTGTTCAAACATGGATTATCAATTAAGAGTAAAATTATTGAGGAAATGCTTTGCACACATTAAGTGTGTGACAAAATTTTCATGAGTACAGTTCAAATTGGTCAGGAATCATTTTTTCCTTTGTTTTTGGTTTACAGTTTTGATTCAGAGATGTAGTTTGAAACTGTACAGTAATTTATTTGTACATTACCAGGTGAAATTCAATTTAAATTTAGTTGAAAATGATGATTAATTAAGCCTGTTGATGAAAAGAATCCACGATTATTAAATAGTTTTGAGAAACACACTTAAAAATATTTTTAGATAATGCTTTAAAAACTTATATAACTAAGGTAATTAATTTTTAATAATAATAATAATCATAATAGTAACAACTAAAAACTTTTATAATACACCAAATTTAAGATATTTATAAGTGATATAACGCTGATTTTTGAGACATTTTTGGCTCTATTAAAAAAGTTTCTGATACTTAAAGAGTTATCACCTGAACATAAAACCTTTATTTATAAGTATTGCCTTATAATGTTGCTGGTTCTTTATTACTGAACGACAATAATCGCTATAATTAGAAAAAAAAAAAAAATAATATATATATATATATATATATATATATATATATATATATATATATATATATATATATATATATATATATATATATATATTATATATATATATATATAATAAATAATACCACATAAAAATAAAGTTTCATAGAACAACTTTAAACCACATGAAAATTTAAAAAAATTTTTTTGGATTATTTCACCTATATTATGCAGTGTCATGCTTCATAATTTTCTAATGATCCATGCAAAGCAATTTTATCTAAGTTTTCTTAGAGAATTTAATATTTAGTGGTAATAAAGCTCTGGATTAAGAAACCTGAAAGAATAACATGAAAGAATAAAAATTGAAGGCTTTTCAAATTTTATGCTTGAATGAGAAAACTTGTGTTCAATCTCAGGTAATGTTTAACTGGATAATACTGAAAAAACTAGTATTACAAGAATTTTTTAAAGAATTTTATAATATAAAGGATTTTAATCCTTTTAAATAATTTAAAGATTAGGCATTGGGACCGACCAGGGTCGGGGCCAGGGATCTGGATGAAGTTACCTAAAATTTGTAGGCAGGTCTCCAAAGCACTGAAATTTTAGGTTAAGAAAATTAGATATAATTTTAATTGAGATTAATTATTATAAGGAAGGAGTACAATAGCCAACATTCACTTGAATTAATAATTTATATGCATTTTCTGCGAAAAAAATTCAGAAAATTACAGATTTTGTCTAATAAAATTTTTTAAAGAATTTCAAAAATTAAAAAAAAATATTTTCCTGATTCACAATAGTGATTCAACAATCAACAGGTTGTAAGATATAAAATTATCAAAATAACCTGTATTTATACATATCATTGTTATTTTATTGCTGTGTATCAAACTTGTATCATTTAGCTACATTATTTCAAAATTATTATTTTGTTTATACTTTAAGTCACTATGGCTAAAAAATCAGCTTCTGCAGTATGGAAATAATGTTTTAGGATAGGTTCAAAATAGCTAAATGTGACATCTGCAGCCAGGAAATTAGAAGAGGGCGTCTGGGTGCCAAAAGTAAAAATTTTTCAACCAAATCTTTAAGGGGCATCTAAAATCAAAACACAAGATGAACATTCACTAGTATATGAGGAGCAGTCAAAGAAAAAAGAAATAGAAAAGAAAGAGAAAAAAAAAAAAAAAAAAAAAAAATCTTAATTTTCTTATATTTTGATTTAATCCACTATTAATAAGTATAATTTGCCCTTTTAACTGTGGTAGGCAAACCCCAGTTTTCCCTGATTTTTAGCTCGGGCTGGGGCTGGTCAGTCCATGATTAGGCATAAATTAAAATTTGGTTTTCATTACCAGTTAACAATGAGCAAAATCATGCTTTGATTACTAGAGGTATTACTTATAAAACTTTTTGAATGCTACTGAATTTTCCTGGTTATCAAAACTTAGATGAATATTCAAAGTTTCTTTTATTAAGTATTCCTCATGAATCAAAAATTTTGTTTATAATAATATTAAATGTACTAATTATGATAACATTAGTTTGTTACAATAAACCTTTAAAAAATTTCTGGTTATTCTAATTTTGACAAAGTCATGACCAAATATATATTTTTCCCCCTTTGTAATAAAACTAAAATAAAATCACTATAAAAAGGCCCTGATTTATTGGCTCCAAAATGTACTAATTTTCTATTTCCCTGGGTAATTTAATTTTTCAAATCCAGTACAAATAAAGGTACCATTATTGATTAATTATCTCTATTTTGGACAAAGAAGGAAGGCATCTTTAGGTCTAATGGTAGAATTTTTAATACACTTTTGTCATAGCAAATATACAGATAATCCTAAGATTCACATGTATTTTGTCACTCCATTTAAATTTTATTTTGATTATTGGGTACATATTTTTTTTTTTTGTTAAAAAGGAAAATAATAACAATGACAAAATATTTATTATAATATTTACTTCTTAAAATCTGAACAATTGACAAAATTAGCACCCTAGTAACATAAGTATACAAATTTTCATAAGCATTTTGAAGTTTTTGTAATTATTATTCTATTCCTTACTACATTTATACCAACAATGATGAATGCACAAACCTTTGAAAAAAAAGTTATTTGGGAACAAATGACACTATAGTCTGATGAATATATTAAAGAATTAACTGTAAATAAAATAATTCACATTATATTCCATTATACTCTTTCTGATATGGTGCCTCTTGGGAATGACATTTGAACTTTAAAAAAATACACATATAAATATAAAATAATTAACAGTTTAATTTTTAGCTTATTTTGAACTTTTATCTTGTCCATTATTAAAAATACATTTAATTCAAGATCCTAGCTTGCATATCAGTCAGATTTAGAAATTATCAACCATAATTCATTTATAAGTCTCAATTGCAACTTCTTAAATTTTTTTTATTTTAAGAGATAATGATGATAATGTCTTGAAAGAAAATAGCTAAATATTTTAGAATAAACTTGGATAGTGAAGAAAAAGTTTAAAATTATTTTAAATTTGGTATGAAGAATAGGCTAGTTAAGTTTTAGAGAAGCTAGTAGTAAACTATATGAAACATCCCGAGAAAATGAAATAAAATTTAACAATATTAGATTAATTCAACCAATAATATGTCTCTTTCGGTTACTGATAGAGTTAATGAATTAATAATTGCGAAATTAATTTCCAATATTCTCATTCTAGTTGTGCTTTCACCAGAGAAGGTTGTGTTTTAAGAGCTCTCTATATTTTACCTGTACAGATTGTTTATTTTTAAGTTATTTTACATTTTTAAGTTATTTTATATTGTTGGGTGATTTATTTGTTTGTATTATTAATAGTGGTATTCATTAATTTAATATTAAGGTGTGATTTTTTGAAATTCTTAGTATTAGGTAAACAACTAAAGGCTAGGGTGGGCCTAATCCTTAGGTTTTATCAAGAATTTAATATCTTCAGCTTAAGTATACTTTTGTTGTGATTTTTGTAAAGTTTGTTAATTTCTGGTTAAGATTATTTAATTTCTAGGTAATTTCAAATATTTTAATTAGATTGTCTGACTGGCAGTGGGCCTATCCAGTTGTTCAGATTAGGCTTTCTGATAGCCCTAGGGTATATTTTCAAAACCCTAGGCTAAACTAGGACTAAGGTAAGTTATAGTGGTTGTTTCATTTAGTATATTTGAGAAAGTTAGATTGTTGCTTAGAGCTCTTGATTAAAGTTAGGCCTTGTAACAATATAGTATAATTTCAATAGCTTTAAGT